>JAQGAO010004093.1:0-15774 GCA_034697705.1 Ommatoiulus sabulosus | reverse complement strand
TCAGGAAAGAACAGCAGACGAATTTGAAGCAAAGCAGACGAAATATAATCCGCCATGTTGGATGCACCGACTACACTGGCTCTTTCGACGGTGTGGCCAGTGTACACTCAGTGCAAATTTTTTGGACCAATCGAATATGACAGTAGGGTGCACCGACTACACTGAAGTATGCACCATAGACCAACCGAATGGAACGAGCAGCGAGTGCAGAAACGTACACTTTTTGGACGAATCGAATTTGCCATTAGTAATAAACATTTGGTCACTCGCTTATCACAATCTGTACCATCATTTACAAGCCCATTAATCATTACCACAACTGTCACATTACAGCAAAGTGGGGCATTTGATCATTAATTTATTTTGTTAAATAAATTGAAGAATAATTTAAAATTATTTATCTCCATCAAACTTTCAATGTGAAATACAGTATCTTTGAAATTTGGTAATTGGAATTTAATTCACATAAGCTGGTATGCTACTGACAGAAAACAACTCCTATATTGGAAGTGCCCATACAGCCATACTGTTTATGACTCAAAACATTGGTAATGATCAAAGTGACAAATAAAATATTCATACTATAGGAAAGTTAAAAGTAAATTAAAAAGAACTTTCTTAATTACTGCAGCAAAGCTACAGTTTTTGTCAACACAACAGCAACGTTTGAACGTTATGCCCATTTTCAGGACCAATAGACACCCTGATTAAAGAATATTATTGCAACATCTTGCTTAAAAGAACCCTGGGTTGGTGTGCTCTATGATGCATCTTTTGCAGTACTTCTTCACTGTCCTGTAGCCCTCTATGGTAATTTGGCAATCTTGAATGTTTAACTGTTGCAGACCGCGACAATAGTACGCTATGCACTGGATTCCCTTATCAGTAATCATGTCGCACGATTTCACGCTTAGCTTTTTCAAGTTTGGACAATTTTCCGACAAAAGTTTCAGTCCATGATCCGTTACGTCACACTTTCCGATGTCCAGGGCCCTTAATCTTGGACAACTCCTGGCGAGCATCACCGTACTGTCGTCTGACACTGCTTCGCAGCCTCGCACGTTCAAGTAGCGCAGCTTGTAACAGTGCCTCGCAATTTGTTTAATTCCAGCATCTGAAATTTGATCACATTTGGCCACGCTCAAATAGCGCAAATTCGGTCCCAGTTTGGCCAGTTCGTACATACCGAAGTCGGTGACTTGGGCACAGTCGCTGACGCTGAGCTCTCGCAACTGGACACAGTAACTGGCAATGTACTTAACCCCGACGTCAGTCACACCGACGCACCGTCTCAGGTACAAATGCGATAATTGGGGACAATTGCGAACAATCAGCTTCAATCCTGGATCCTCTAATCCGTGACAGTCCGTCATGTCTAAAAACTGAATGTACAGTTGTCTGGAATGTAGAATGGCATCCGCTTCGGGTGATTGAAACTCCCTTTGATGGGCAATATCTATGCAGTTGATTTGGGTGCAACCTACAATCAAAAGAAAATGTTTACGATTAGCATAACAAATTAGCGGCGGCGTTATCAGACCAGCTCTTTGCCTTTCCAACGACACAAATCAAGTTTGCTGCACTTGCAGCCAGGCTGTTTTTCTGACAGTTTCTGGCCATTTGCTCTGATCTGCATCGTTTCGAATCCGGAAAACGTTAGGAAATAGAAACGTGTTCATTTGTATTTTAGGAATGTTACGAATACAGGTTACAGCATTTGATGCTGGAATTAAGATTCTATGTTCAAAGTCCAAAAAAGAGGATGCTGAGCAGCTACGCAATTTAAACGGCAAAAAAACTGTTCTTTGAGTTTTGGCAATATTGCGAGACATAAACGCAAAATGAATAGGCAAACGAGCTTCTTGTGAAACTTCACGAGAAGAGCATGGACTTTTCTTTTGTGGATCTAGTGCGTTGCATGCAACATTGAAAGATTTAAAGAAATATCTTGTATGCAAATGCAACACTAATAAACATCATATCAACAAGCATATTTGACGAACGTATTGTACGTAATGTATAGACCCTATACTGTATAAGCCATCGACGGGTCAATAATATTTTACAAATTTCTTTAATAGCAGCACCATTAACCAAATGAGAACATGGAACCAGTGAAAAGTAATTATCAAAAGATACGTGAGTCATGAAGAAGATTCTTATATCTTCAAATCCACTTTTCTTGGAATTTTTTTTCCTGGCAAACCAGAAAATTACCATAATAGAGAAAAGCAGAAGAGGCTTCAAAATGAAATGAAAGCCATGCAAATGTGAAGATAACATTTACCACAGAATTTAGAAACTTCAAACTGTTGAAGGACAATTACATCGTAAGGTTAATGGAATAGTGCAAATTGCGCGAAAAAATAGTCTGGAATGACATCTTAAGCTTAATGAATGTACACTGTAGCTAGCTACTTCAAGCTAAACTTCAATCAGAACAAAAAAAAATTCTGAATTAACAACAGGAAATTGAAGCGAGGCTGGAAAAACACGAAAAATATTCGAAGACCACATGAAATTGAATGTTCACAAAGGTAAACGCATATTCCAACCACAAACTTGCGCAGAAGAATCCAAACCTCATATTTTCAATGACTTCCTTCCTCGTCAGATTCTTAATTTGCTAAGCATTTTTTTTCTTCTATAGATGGGAAAACAAAGCTTTAATCTGAAAAATCATTTAGGATTCCTGAAATGACTTCGCTATATCCGACAGTATTTACACAGACAGGTGTTCTTAACATGCATTTTTATCGATGAAAGCTACTACGAGTGAAAGGTAAATGGTACAGAACCCTGAGGGAAAGGAAGTTAATGAATCGCAACGAGTGAACACTCTGTATCGATGGATAAGGTGGTGTTCGCATATTTAACGAAACGTATTATTATCTTCATCAGCTAGATAAAAAAAATGGGAAGGTATTTGCAAAATCTTCGGGTCTGGTTGCGAGAAGGTTGGGCGATAGCACTGCTAGGCCACATCATAAAACTTAGTTATCTTTGGAATTAAAAATGAAGCATTGAACTCTTTTTTTAAGTTGTTTTGCCACCAAGAGGTTCAAATTTTATAGAGGATGCATCCAAAATATATTTTAATATCACCTCTGTACTACGGCAGTTTAGAACGGACTTATCGTAGGTAAATCTCCAGGCCTTTGATTTTATGTCTTAAATAGTGCAGCAATAAAGTTGCCTCGAATTGAGATATTACTGGCAACAAACTCAAACCGTGCAACCCCATTATTTTCATCACACATAAACATATACGCAGGGGAGCATCCCTTGAATATGTCACCAGTTTAGGACGCCCCCTTCGCTGCTTTCACCTAAATTATTTCATCTTAAAACTGCGCTTATAATTACACGCGGTTGATTAGTCGACGACGCAGTGCTAATCAATAGGGGTGTGCAAAGTAAGTTCATAAAATGTCAGTTCACTACATGTACATGTTTCGTGATTACCATCAGATACATTGTTATAACTTTGTTCTCACTACGTGTCGGTAGCACATAGAGCAAGATTACAGTACATTAGTTTACCAAAGTTTATGCATACGGTAGCTGGTAGCCAAACCACTGTATTCTTATGAGACGATCAAGATATAGAAAAAGTTTTAATAGGTCAAGTTTTCAAAGCTCGATAACCAAGACAAAAGAACAATGATTAATTATGCAAAGGCGAGATACGTCAATTACGACAGTGGAGAGGAAATTATTCATCGCTTCAACTTAGTATTCATTCCCTGATCGTGTTGCATTTTCACAGAAAAAAAAGTGAAGATATAGTAGCTGCAAGTCCTGCAACAGCTGTACAGGTATCGGGAATCTGAATTGCTTGATATTCCTATACTGGTTGGTTGGTAGTGGGGGCTTAAGGGCGCAGGGGGCAGCACAGATATTCCTATACTACATGCAACATTGTTATTTATTTTAGTTCATAAATCTCCAGATACTTGTGACCTAGAAATATTATTTGGGTACAAGTAATCCTATTTAAAATATCTTTCGTCGTTCTGATTCTCTTCAAATATTTGTCGAAAAATGGCAGGTTGCAACGAGTTTTGATTGCTGATAGGTTTTTAAAGATGAGAAATTTCTATGAGAAATTACCAGCAAGTTATAACAGCAGATGTTATGAGTTTGAAGTTTAAATTTATTAAAAATAAGACACCATGCAGAAGCAAATGCTATAATCCCACGTGATTCTTAGCATATAGTGGTCAACTGTGAAGTGGTTTTTAAGAGCGATTGGGCAATATGCGGATCTCTTGATCCTCGTTTTATAGGAGAATCTACAGTGTATGGATTATGCATTACAATCGCTCATTTACTATAGCTTTCCAGGCAAGGACAAGAAGACCTTGGACAAAGGTAGGCGAACAGGGCTTGGATCTTTCTCTGTAGGCGAGTCTGGCGCCACTTTCTGTCAAATTTCCGTTGAGCGGTAATGCCCTTGATGGCGCTTTTTAAACATTCTTCATTCCATTAATTTTTAAATAACTTATAGCCAGATTCTATGCAGTCCCTATAATCCTGTTCTAATGTAAAGCAGCCTTGACTAACAAGTTTGAAAAATGTATAAATGTGACCATGGCATAATTAAGTGTATTCGAAATCAGGATTTAGAATTTCCTCCCTCACACACTTTAGGTATAATTTTGCGAAATAAACATCGCACAAGTATTGAATAAAAAAAAATTCAAGGTCCAAATTGACTAAGGAAGTGCGATGGCGGTTCGCAACTTCGCAAGGGGGTTACTCATGCGTGGCTAACTGTAGGTGAGCCCAACACTATTGTTAGAATAAATTACCATTGACGATATGGATTCTTATGGCCAAGTAAGCCTCGCTTTTTGGGAGACCCAGGGAGGAAAATATTCGAAATTATTTTGGTTAGTTGAGGTAACATCGATCACTGAGGAGCCAACACGAGACTTTCGTTACATGAAACTACATTGCCGTAGATATTTTCCTTGTTAAACTTTCGGAAATTTTTATCACCAACATTTACTACATGAACGTTGTTTTCAATTTTCAAGATTCGAAAAGCCTCGAAATAATGATGTACAATAATTTTCAGTTACCATCCTGGGTCAATATTAACTAATTTGCCAGCAACGGGCATACGACATTGGAAAAAGCGCTGCACGAAGCCTGATCGAGTAACTTACCAGTAACATCCAAATGTTCCAAGTTGCCGCAACTGGAGACCAGCTCGAAGAGACCCCCGTTGGTGACGTTATGGCAGCCCTTGAGCTCCAGCCGCCGTAGCTCGGGGCAGTGGCGGGCCACGGCCAGCAGGCCTCGGTCGGTCAGCCGGACACAGCCGTTGAGGATCACCTTCTCGACGGTAAGGCACACGTTGGGCGAGTCGCGGCACAACAGGTGGAAGATGGTCCTGAGGGCTCGGTCCACGGCGATGGCCTCGCCGGTCAACTCAATGGCGGTCCAGAGCTGCGGTTCCCAGGTCAAGAAGTACCAGCGGCGGCACACGCGGGAACACGTGGACAGTTGATTGGTGGACAGGAAGGAGAATACCTTCAGGACGATGTCGTCGCTCAGCTTATCGAAGGGCGAGGACTTGGGAAGTCGCTTGCCCTTGAAGGCCGTCAGCGAGTGGCCAGTGTCCGAAGCCGGGATCTGCGGCGGGTGGGGCCGAGGCGAACCTCTGGGGCAATGGTTCATGGTGGACCTGACCTCCCAGCACGTGGTGGGGCTGGGCGTATACCCCCGGCTCTGGGGCTCCCCCAGGGGCGGGGTGCAAGGGATCTCGCGCGAGATGAGCGTGTGATAGCCCAGGTCCTGGCCTGGAGAAGTCCGTCCGTGGTTGGTGACCCCCGTCGGCCCGTTGCAGAAAACGCGAGGCGACATGCGACTCAACAGCTTGTCGGGGTCGGATGCTACGTTGCTCTTACTGCAAGGGCAGGGGGCATCGTGCGCCTGCATCCTCTTGTTGGGGCACTTGAGGACGGCGTGGACGGGATAGCCCGTAGCACGGACGTCCAGCAGGCCGGAGCCATTGGTCAGCGAACGGTCCAGTGCGTGGTGACCGACGAACTCTCGCGCTCCGCTATCCTCACGTTCCGACTTTCCAGAGTCTGCTTCCGAATCTAGTTGCGAAAAAAGAAATTTACAGTTTTATTAATATCGTGAAATTCGTGAACACCGCAGGAAAATTGCACCATGAGTCCATTTTTTAAAGTCAACAAGAGCATTAAATTAGCATAAACCAAAATGTGGAAATCAACAGTAGGCCTACATGCACTGTATGGCATCACATTATGTTTTGCCGTCATCGTGGATTCACTCGGTGCTAAGATGACCTGCAGATACCGGTCACTTACTCACATAAAGTGTCAAACCATCTAAAACGAATGGAGTACTGTATACACTGCGTGGACACACTACGAATTAATACAGTGCCTAGTGTTCGACCTGAGCAACGGTGACGCTGACTTAGATAAGCACAGCATGGGTGTGCGAAATTGAATTCATTTCCTGCTTATTTTCATTTACATATTTCTATAGACACTGCCCTACTTTGCTTAGACTAAAACAATGGCAATGGTATTCCATTCCAAAAGCCCGCTTCGTATCACTCCTAATTTTCTTTCTTTCTATACATGTAGATATGCGGAAGATTTTATGATACAGTTCCCTCCATGTATGACCCCAACACGACGCGGCTATTAAAAAAGTATTTTTCTTCTAGTAATTAATGCATCTAGGTCCAACACGCGAGACATAAATCGGTGTTATTGGTTATTTGAAACTTCTGTTATCATTTGCACCTACTTCTGATCCACGGACTAAATCCAATTTAATTTTCTGCTTTAACCTGTTGTAGTTGAGCTGGGGATTTAAGGGATAAAGCAGGGTACTTTAATACGTGTTAAACCAGACAGTGTTTCGATCGCCACTCATCTGCCCAACCCTCCCCATCAACCCGGGCTCAGGAACGGCAACAATAGCGAAATATAGTAAAACCTGGAAAAGTGCATGACCACCTGTTTATGTTGAAATGACCACCTCTTAGTGTATTGTTTTTTCTTCTGTACATTTACTGCATAAAAATTCTCTGTATAGTGACCAGTGATCACCTGTCTATTGTGTACAAAGGCCAGTGTGGATGACCAGATAACAGATGAGTCACATTACATCTTCCATTAACCCATGGACATGATGATTCTGTACTTTTTTGGTTTTGTGGTCTTTTACTACATTTATTACAGTCTACATATAATTATTGTATAAAAGTACAGCGGACATGTTCATTATTTTAATGTAATTCACGCATTCGTTGGTCTTTGTGACCAACATAGCATTAATAAATGAACTATAATCACCAGCGTTTACCTGGAGGGATTGTGGGAAATATGAAAAACCACAATCAAGGATAGTCGTTGCGGGAATCGAACCGTACATACAGGCGAGAATGCGAACCTCTAATCTAAGCCACCTTGCTCGGTATAAGACGTTCAAGGTAGATATAATATACAGCATAGGAAGGTTGATCGTTTCCCAACTATTAATCGATATACAGTCTCACGAGTTAATTTATTACAACCACGCGCGCGAAAGTGTTATCATATATATTTTGAACCGTTGTGTAAATATTGATCATTTTCGATCCGTTTATAATTAAGCTCCGCAAATAACATCCTCGTTGCATTGTACTTGCGCAGCAATCAGCGGGTAAATAACTAGTCATTTTGTAGTTTCAATGATAAATCTCACCTTAACAAAAAGGCGAATGTTTTGGCAAGCGTGACAACAGGTGCAAATGAAACAATCCTACGAGGGATAGCCACGCACGCTGGGAAAGGGAAATCTGCGAACACCAGCTGCCAACTCAAACAATTTTATAATTAAACTAAAGTGTGAGAGCCTATAGGAAATGCTGAGGAATTTCAATTCGAAGGATGAAGGATGATTTTACACAAAAAAAAAGGTAACGCGAGGAGATGGCCGGCCAGCTATACGAATACAATCATGCACTTTCCCATTATATACGTTTCCATGACAGTCTGTAAAGGCATGTTTCGTACTAGAGCATAAACATCAGCACTTGACCAGTCGTAATTGAAAACGCGCGTTATAAAAACCCCTCCCCTCTCTCCAAAAAGAAGTAACGAAGCAGACCTGAAACGGAGATACAATCGAATACATTGGTGTAGACCGATAACGATAATCTCAAATACAATTGCTGTACACAAGCAGGCTTTTTAAAATCAAAACGTGTGCAATTATGAGCCAATTACATACACGTACGAAGCTTTCGACCAATTCAAGAAAAGCCGATCCTCTTCGGGCTAATTATTTAATAGGTTCAATTAACGAGCCTAAAAAACAGCACGCATCGTCGTTTCGGTCTATAGGTAAAAAATGCAAAATATACAAGACGAATTAATCTATCCGAAATAAAAACCTCCATCACGCTGACCTAAATTCAGTCACTGTCACATATGAATTACACTCGTTTAATAGTCGCACTAATTGTCAATCCAATGCACGCGGCTTTTTATTTTTTTTACTCAATTTATCAATTATTATAATTTTTTTCGGAAAGCATCGCAAGAAATTGATGGCTTCAATATATTCTAACATTTTCAACTAGGCTATATCTTTCCGTTGTTGACTATCTGAAACAGTATAGAGTAGCCTATATAAAACCACGTAGACCGACTCTGTGTCGGCACCTTTGAACCAGGGATGCATCGCCAACTTGCGGGCATACGATGAAACCTCGCCCTATACGCCTTGTAAAACGTATGCAATGTCATCTATTTCATTTCACTTATTACTAATAGCGTGTAATCTACCTTTTATTCTCATATCGTGAATACAGCACGTAATAATCATGATGTTTTTAGCAAAAAAACATCGTGGAAATAACGTGGACATTAATGGAAGTTGCACCGCATATAACACTACACTGTATACTATAGCGTCGCTAACATGATAGTTATGCGAAAAACCTCTATAGTCGGTCTTTATACTGGTTTACCCTATACAGGGTTCCCCCAGAAATTTCATTATCAACTTCCATGACTTTTCCAGGTTTTCTAAAATTTTCCAAAATCGACACAGTAAAATATTTCTCAAAATTTACTAATAAAATTTTGTGAAATTAAAATAGAAAAATTAAAAAACGTAATTGAAAAACAAATTTGCATAAATAAACTGTGGCAATGTAGGAAGTTTTGCAAATTTGTACTTGGAAAATGTTGAAAAATTTGGGAATTTTGTCCTCGGAAAATTGTTGAAATTTTGTACTCTGAAAACGTGGGGAATTTTGAAATTTTGTACTATGAAAACGTGGAGAATTTTGAAATTTTGTACTATGAAAACGTGGAGAATTTTGAAATTTTGTACTCTGAAAACGTGGAAAATTTTGAAATTTTGTCCTTGGAAAACGTGGAAAATTTTACTATTTTGTGCTTGAAAAACGTGAAGAATTTTGCAATTTTGTCCTCGGAAAACGTGGAAAATTTTGCAATTTTGTCCTCGAAAAACGTGGAAAATTTTGCGATTTTGTCCTCGAAAAACGTGGAAAATTTTGCGATTTTGTCCTCGGAAAACGAGGAGAATTATGCAAAACGTGCAAAATGTTTAAAATTTGTGCTCGGAAAACGTCGAGAATTTTGCAAATTGGTCCTCAGAAACTGTGGCAAATTTTGAAAATTTTTACTGGGAAAATGTAAAAATGTTTCCAAATGGGCCCTGACTATACTGTACGTTGAATCTCCGTCTTTTTTTTTTTTTTTTTTTTTAAAAAAAGTCATTCTTCCCTGACTTTTTCATGTCTGGGGGGAACCCTGCTATACTGTGTCTAAAATCATTTAAACAGCCAGTTTTATCAACAACGTGATATTTGTCACTCAACCAACTGAATGGAATAATCACAGAAGTATATACTGTACATGTACGTATTTTCAAAGAAAAACTATAGTGTCAAGTTAATTTAAGTAACATCTACAGACACTGAACCTAAAAGGATGCCCCTGATGTAGCAAATACTAGCAAGGGAAAGTTCCTCTAAAGGTGCATTTTGTATACCTTTTTATAGATTGTATACTGACGCAGTCAAATCTTGATTATGCGAAGTATCAATATAAGCAATATCTGAATATCTTCGCTACAACATTATATTCAGTTTCAATCAACAAAAGTCAGTAATTTTGATGATGAAAAACAAATAGGACTTAATCACGTAAATTTATAATGTATACCATAATTTATCAGCGATACCTTTAGGCGTCACTCGTATTCCCATCGACTCAATGATTTCGGCCCACAAAGATTAAACAAAATCAGGTTCTTGAAAGATTTGCGAATAAGATTTTCAAGTTGAATTTCATTATATAAAATAACTCAGTTCAGTGTTCTTTCATGCGCGTACAAACGGATCATAGCCTTAAACAAACTGATTGACCATCCCGAAAAGCCTGTCACGCAAAGCAAGAAAATGCTAGTCGATTTCTCGATAACATCAAAGCAACACTCGAGGCATTGGTACCTTTAAAAGTGCTCATTAAACTGAACGCGAAACAATCGCAATTCAATGGATCATCTTCTTGTTAAACTCGCAGGAGCCATTTTTTAAAAAAACTTGCCTTAAGAAATATAATTAAACGATGCTCACATCTCACTATATACCCTGTATACAGTAATACTGTATATCCAAAAAAATGGGAAGATAGACAATTCAATGTGAACTATTGGGTTAACGGCCTTTTTAAGTACCCTGATGTGGGCCTTGCCAAATACAAATTTTCTCACGAGATTATCTGCCACCCGATCGGTAGCCCTCCCTGCCTGTCCAAAAAACCAGAATGACAAATGATGAATGAACAAGCATTTAAGTTGTATATATTTATTTTTATAACTCACTTAGCGACCAAAATAGCGCGAAATAAAACAGGCATATGAGAAACTACTTTCAATCGAGTGACGTCATCCCACAAAAGCCCGCATTTTCCATTTCTTTGTGGGTGAAAAGTATTCATGTACATGTATTTACACTTGCTTACGCTGAACGTTGTTGTTCCCCTCCCCCCCCAAGCTTTCATTATACAGGTATTAACGTTTGCTTTTCGGAAAAAAACTTAATCCAAGTTAGTCTCCGTGCTTCCGAGCAAAAGTAACTGCTGCAGTCAGTTTCAAAGTGCCTTTCACCTTATTTAATAAATGCTTGATCTTGTCCGGTTTTCTGCGCATTATTAATTATTCGATCGTTAATTATTTCTATGTTTATTTCTTTTTTGAAAACGAAATGTAAAAATTAATCTCATAATCAGAATAATAACGGGAAAACTTTAAATTTCAAATTAAAGAAAAGTGTATAGCAAGCAATCACTGCTGACACCAGCATCAATTCTGGATACATGTATTATACTTCATGGTCTGCATCATGTACTACATATACAAACGGAAACTGCATATCAATTGAACTCGGATAAGTGAAAACCGACTCCGGCCGAAAGAAAACTATTGCACTTATCCGGTTTTTCCTTTATGCGGATTATGCTATAAATGCGCTTATATATTTTAGCTCAGATTATGCTCAGAGCAGTCAAGTAAATGGCTGCCTATCTCTTAGTCTCTTAAACAAGTTTTTATTGTAACTCTACAAAGTTTCAGTTTACCGGTGAAGGTTTCACAGGGTAGTTCACCATTGCTTTCCCCAACCCTCCCCATACCCTGGCTTTGGAACCGGCAACAATATCGAAATACAGTAAAACCTGGAAAAGTGACCATCTTTGAATGGTGACCACCTGTTTATGTTGACCACGTTTTAGTGTATTGTTTTTCTAGTGTACATTTCCTGCATAAAAATTCTCTGTATAGTGACCAGTGACCGCCAGTCTATTGTTTACAATGACCAATGTGTGTTGTCTTTTTTGCAATTTTTACATTGTAAATGTACCTTATAAAGTGACCAGATAACAGATGAGTCACATTACATCTTTCTTTAACCCATGGACATGATGATTGTGTACTTTTTTGGTTTTGTGGCTTTTTTAACACATTTATTACAGTCTACTTTTATAAGTGCAGTGTACAGTTCATTATTTTAATGTAATTCACGCATTCTTTGTGTAGTGACCACCTGTGTACAGTGACATTTTTTTTGGGTGGTCACTCTTAACAGGTTTTACTGTATTTTGAAACTTATTTCCTGATGTGTTTTGAGTTGCACTTCACAGTGTATTTTGAAATGCATTTCCAGATGTGTTGTGGTCGTGTGAGCTGCATTTCACGGTGCATTTTGAAATGCATTGCCAGATGTGTTGTGGACTTGTGAGCTGCATTTCACGGTGTATTTTGAAATGCATTTTGCAGTGTAGTGTGAGTTGAGTTTCACAGTGAATTTTGAAATGCATTAATCCTGAAACTTGATAATCTAAGCACTTTTGCATCGTCGTTTGAAAGGCCATGGGATAATCCTCAAAATCACAAGCTAAACAATAAACACCATCAACAACAAGTATATATTGCACATCAAGTATGTAATTGCTATAACGTAATTAAAATATGGAACATTAACAACGGTTATTTTAGTGGGTTTTTTTTTGTTAGTTTGGTGTTTTTAGGGTTTCGCCCTTTACATATCCACCGAAGACAGGTTTAATTGCTTTCTTATGCATATGAAAACGTCAAATGCAGCATGAATTTAAAAACGCATTTTAACATTGCAGAATTCATTTCGAGATGTATTTTGAATTGCATTTCTCGAAGAAAACTTGTCTAAATATATCATTACAGCTTATGGGTTATATGGGGTATATTAACATATATTCAACAATGCATTTGTTAAAGAGCACAATCAATTAAAAAATGTATTTTGAAATATGTTCAACAATAAAAATTTGTATCAGATAATATGTACATCTTTGAATGCTTATTCTTTAGCAAATATCACATTCACATGGAAATGTGAAATGCAAAAGTCATTTTCATATTACGAACTACCTTTATTCAAAATGTATTTATTTTGAAATGCATTTGACAATGAAGCGTTGTCTCGAGCTAAATACACTTTCAAGTGCTTTTTAGTTTACTTGTATATACTGTAAAGCAATGTGTATGTATGACCATTAAATGCAAATTATTTTTAATGCATTAAAATCTAATTTTAGTATGTATTTGAATCGCCCATCCTAAGTTAGTTCATTTTGGAATAGTTCAAATTCACCATTTATTATTAAACTTTCAATAAATTTGGCACTAATTCAAAGTCCTCTGTCAAGCACCTGTGCACGTTATTGTTGCATCCTCAATTTTGAATGAATTTAGAAGCGAATTTGAATATTTCATCAAAAAAACATGAAATAACTTAGGACAAAATAATCATACTATGGTGATAATCATCCTTAAACAAAAGGGCCCTTCAAAATATTTACCGTTTGTGGATAAAACGAACGTACCTGTTTGGTACATGTAAATCATAGGGTTGATTGAAAACGAGGATATTCAGCGAATTTATTATCCTAATATGAAAATCATTTAAATGATTTCTACATATCCTAATAATCAACTTGATTTATTCTAACTTATAACTCTATCAATGATAATTATTCATAACGTGACTATTAAATAATAGTATTTTTATATAAAGTATCAATCTAATCTAAATCAATAGAGAAATCAATAAAGCAGTTTGTCGATCATGCTGTACTGGTATGTTTTTCTTAAAAATTCGATCTTCCCAGCCTCAAATACGTTAAAGAATGGAATTTATAGAAATTATAGAAATCCAAGAAAATAATACTTTGACTTTTATGATTTGTTTTTTTACGATCAAGAATCGCTTCTTAAGATTTATCTCCGGTCGAGATTAATTGAGCATATGGAATAAATAAAAATCCAAATATGTATTTTTATTATTTTCGAGTATCTTTAAGATTTATTTTATTTACGGAAATAGAAAGGCGTGCAAATAAACGCTCTTTTTTCTCCATTTTTTTTTCTCATTCGTGATCGAAGTTGAGTGGTTTATATTGCTAAAAAAGGAATCAAAAATTTTCCACACTTTAAGTTTTTCCCATATTCACTTTTTTACAGATGCAAGCAAAGGATGCTAATAAATAATATAATTAAATTGTCGGAATTTATAATTCGGATAATAAGATAAACTTATCGATGTTGTTAATGGTTTCACCAAAGATGCGGACTTGCAATAGGCGATGCTAATTACTTGTTTAGCCTACAGATCTAATATCGTTTTTTGTATCTTTTGAAACTAAAATTATAGTTCGTCTTGTTTTTATGTGACTTTAATTAATCAAATTTACAATTAAGCGTGGTTTTGCATTTCAACTCGTTATCAACATAGCGTTAGAAAAATATCAGCTGTTTAAACATCAGTTTATTGCACCACATTTCCTTGAATAATAAATTAATCTATAAATTATGAATAAAGATAATGACCTTGTTTTCAGCTTGAGCTTATCAATTGATAAGGGCACAGTGTACTCAGACAGAAGCTCTACAAATGACGCTTTTGGCTGCCGTGTTGTCACGTGTGCAAAAGGAATGCATTAATTGATTTAAAAACAGCGATAACCTTGAGTGAATTTTTTAAACCAATTAGCCTGTCGATTTTACACACGTGACTTCACGATTGCCAAACATGCCATTCGTAAAACTTCTGACTGAATACCCCCAGGAAAGGAAGTTTAATGCCTCATTTTAAAACAAACTAATACATTTGATTTTCATTATTAAATAACACAAGCTAAATTCACGATAAGGTGATTAAGTGTATTTTTTTTTCACATACAGTATTAACTATATAAATGGAATAATTAATCAAAATTGATAAAACGCCGTAATATGATAATATGTATATTTTCTCATATGATCTATTAATGAGAACATTAATCAAAATGATAAATCTCCTGCAAATATTAATGTGTATTACTTTGTTTTATTTGAAACAATCAGATGTTTGTTAAAAAAAGGTTTTTTTTTTTGCAATATCTATTTTTGTAATATGTAAATTTCACCATAAAAGATGTTTATTACAAGAATGATCTTCTTGTCATTGTTTTATCTTAAGTTAGTAACACACCAAGAAAACTTAAACGAAACTTCGTTTCTGAAACTGCAAACTCAGATAACGTAACAGCATGGTCACTCCCAATTCGGAAAGCCGGTTAACTTACATCGAAAAAAAGCTTTAGAAATATATTTTCAGAAATTTATTTTTCGTAATCGAAATTGTTTATACATACTGTATGTAGTACAAACATTGTATAGCTTTAAAATATGTTTAAAACAACCAAAAAAATGCATTCTTGAGGTGGTATTTCATAAGATATTTTAAAATAACATTTAAAATAAAATTTTGTTTTACTATACATACTGTACTATGTAGCTACAAATTCATTGTGCATTACCTTATGGTATTCAATTTTTTCAATTAAAATAATGTACTTTAAAATAAGGCTTGTTAGTAGAAATGTAAGTACTACTGGTCATTATCTTGGTATCAAGTTATCATTCACATGCAAGCTTGTCTACAATTGTATATTGACAATTACTGTTCTGATGTGATTTTTGAAATTGACCAAAACATATGTGTAGCATGATTTAAAAAAACAGGGTAAATATTACATTTTGCAGACATTTTTATTTTTATTTAATATAATTATATGTAACAAACTATTTGTTCGTGATATGGTTTTCTACCCTGGTTGAAGGATCAGTATAATTTTTTTTATACTGATAATTGGGACATACTGATATCAGTAACATACTGACATC
>JAQGAO010004092.1:0-15776 GCA_034697705.1 Ommatoiulus sabulosus | reverse complement strand
TTTCACATCCCCCCCCCTTATCCGGACGTCCTTTATGGATGGCCCCTAAACCGATGATGCCAGAGAAAACCTTCCAAAACATCACCAAGATCTTCAGAAAATGATTTTCAAAACAGCATCAAGATCTTCAGAAAATGATTTTCGATAACGATCCATTGATCAAATAATATCAGTATCAATTCCAATTATAACCTGTACAAGAAATATGATATAGTGCACTTTTAATGCGCCATCAAATCGAGACGATGACTTTGCAGAAGTTTTCCTAAAACTGAACAAGGTATACTATATAAAGTATATATATAAGTATAGGAATGTATGGGAACTGTCTGTATAGGAACGGGCACTTCTGAAGCCAGCTAGAATTCCGAATTGTGGAAATTTGTAAAGACAAATACATGTACGCTGTATAGGAATGAAACTCTTGTCCCTTATAAAGTAATTCTTTTGGCTGGATGAAAGGGTGTTTTGTTTGTTATATTAGAGTGTCATTCTTCATTGAATTGAATTAAACGGAAAATAACAAATTCCACCAAGCATATTAAACGCAATAAATTACCAATGAAATTCAACTGCGTGTGCATGTGTATATTCGTATTCGGATATTCGGTGCTGCAGTGAATAATTAATATTCAGGGTGAACCTTTAAACGTTGCGTTACATTAGCGGTCAGTATCAAGGGGCTTCCATTTTTTTTGCGGATTCAGCAAGAATTCAGCCTTGGGGTAAGCTGTCAGTCACGATTGGGAATGTTCAAAATGTGAGGGTGGTAAAACGAAAGAAAAAAAGACAAGTTGCTTATTGTGCCGGACACTTGATTACGTGTTAAAAAAAAATGGACGTTGCCTTTGTTAGCTTCGCCCTTCATTGCTTTAGCCCTGGCCTCATGATCTGACATTTTTCTCTAATTTTGGCTTAGTCTCATTGCAGCTCCTCCCCCATCCCGCCTTTTCCTCACCTGATTCATCTTCCTCCCCCTTCACTGTCTTATTTTCACACACGTGCAAGCTTTATTTCTCTACTCCACATCTCCAAATTGGATTTTTGCATTATTTGCACCGTCACCGTGTGACCAAATGCATCACTTGGCTTAACCCTGATATTCATTAGACGTCACGCTTGTCCGACATTGTCTTGACCCAGGTCAAATTTCCAAATACAGGATGCATTTTTAGATAAAAAAAAATTAACAAAAAAAATGCAAATGTGGGGCTAAGTTTTGACTGGTGAACATTGAGTGAATGGGCCGAGCCAAAAGGATATATAAGTAGCTCATCTACGAATACTTGTTATAGTAACTGTTCAAGTGTCTGTAATCCTTGTAGTTCCTGTGTCCAAGTTGCACACAGTAAGCATCTTAGGAAGATCTCGAACAAGCTTCACTAAAGATTCAAGATCACTCATTTAATCAAGATTATTTTTCTTATAAGGTAAGTTTAAACTATTTTATATAAGCGTAAATAGTTCTTCATTTGGACATTGCGACCATTAAGATCAGTCCTTATTAAGATACATTATTATTCTAATATAATTGTGCAACAAAATTGTTTTATTCGTTCTATTTCCAACCCCCATGTTGTTGTCAAGTTTTTTCAAGTAACGCGAAAATGCAAATTGGTCTAGCACATCTGAATAGTCAAGGAACAATGCTAGGTCTGAAAAATCAGAAATTTGCAATCGAGAAATTGGTGTTTATTCATAGAAGTTTCTGTTATCAAACAAAGCGTTGAATTTTCTCACAGATATTTCAAAATGTCATGTTCAGGGAGTGAATATTTCTTTAATTTTAGCGTTATAGAAAGTGTATATAGATATATGCAATATAATAATGTAATTTGACAAAGTTAAGAATTTAACTTTAATTTCAAATATTATTAATAGTTGTAATAATAATAATGAACCCCTAATGTTAAAAGGGGGATAATAACAATTTTAGAAGTGGAAGTTCGCGTTGAATTTCAAATATTATTAATAGTTGTAATAATAATGAACCCCTAATGTTAAAAGGGGAAAAATAACAATTTTAGAAGTGGAAGGTCGTGTTTCAAAATGTCAGCGATTCTAATTTTGCTTTTGTTGTTAGCGTGCTCGGTGCTGCCGTTTTAAGAGTAAAATGTCTAGCATTCCCACTAGATATGTCACCCACTTAGTTCAAAATGCGTGCATAATTTGAGAGGCAATTAATTATAAGCATATCATATAATTTTCATAGTATTTTTAAAATGGCTTCAGGTAATCTATAATGCAAACCCCTTATTATAATTGTTTCCGAGCATAAAACGAATCATTTAATGGGTTCACGGTGATAAAATTAAGGTAATGGAGGTGCTTTTTAGTCCAGTTTCTTCAAACGAGTGTTTATGGGGCAAAAAAGTGGTTCGTGAATGTTTTGGCAAACTTGGGTGCACTTGGTTGAGTAACAAATTAAGTTGACATTGTGGTAAACCTAAATGCCAACTAATGAATACCTTATTTTCAGCAGTAGGTCTTGCTTTTCTTTTATTGACTCAGTGTTTTACACTGACCTTTATTTTGAACCATTAATTACTCCAAATTGTTTACGTTATATATACTGTAAGTATAAAAACCAAGAGCTGTTGTTTCTTTTGTCGTTTCTGGAAATTACAACAGATGCTAACTCTTGAGGACTGTAGACAAAAAGTATGAATTTATCCAACACTTTTTTCGTAGCTATTCTTTTGCTCGCAACTTTACACATTTCACTGCAGTCATATCCTGTTATATTCCGAAAGAATACCAATTTCAAAAATGCAATATCGCCAATAGCAATGAGACGACTAGGGGTATACCCAAATCCTCTGCATTCACCTTTTGGATTTCTGGAAAGCGTCTTCCTTCCAAGATTGTTTCATAGCTACGGTAAGCAATTTAATATTCTGCAATTTTTATTTTAGTATTAAATCAAAATTGGAAAAAGCGTTTGTTTTATGAACGCTCCAAGATAAATTATTCGTTTTTAATAATCTATCATTTAATTAATTTACTGCGAGTATTAAATGGAATTATAGAATTTATCAAAAGTCAAATAATTCGTTAGAATTTTGATTATGGAAGGAAGACATAATTTACAAGTCCAATACATTTATTTCCAGACAATTACGACGGCTATGGGTGGAATTATGCCAAATATGCTGGATTCGACTTAGTTCTTTCATTCTTGTCAAAGTTCATTGCACCATTTGCATGGATCACCTTGCTTGGTTTAGCCCTCATGATGTTTCAAAACCGACAAGGAACGCTACTGGGACCTGATGGTCGTCAAGCCAAATCTCAATTTGAAGAAAATCAATTAGAAGTCATTTTTAGTAAAGAATGGTTTCAACTCATTGACCAAAGCTTATTTCAACTTGGGTGTTCATAGCTTCAAATCATACAGGAGGACATTATGTTTATTTACTATCCTGTTGATGACAATTACTTTCAAAAATGTGCATATACTGTACATAATCTATGATGCATTATCTGAATATACAGTAATACTGCACATCTACAGGTTCTAATTTCTACCTTATTCTAAGGTAGCGGCGTAATTTCTACCGTATTTAGCTAAAGAAAAATTAAATAATAATTTGTTTATAACTGGGGTTTGGACAATGCACAAATTACTATAATAACTACACTATATTTCAGTGTTTATAAAAAGGTTAGAATAATACGTACAGTCCTTAGAATTGCAGATGCTCTACATCATCATGCTCAACAATCACATGTACAATGTGTCATTTAGATGTTAGATTAAGGTGGTCTTCTTCAGAAAAATGTGATTATTATCCTGTAACCTATGTAATGTTTAATGTTTGATTAGGGCTATTTGTATGTATGCAAAGTTTTGAAATAAAATATGCAAGAAAATGTAATAGGATATATTTTTTTCCCATTCTCGTAGCATTAAAACGTACATACATCGGAATACTGGAAAATTTTACAATGCGATTTTTGACATTTTCAATGCTAATGCTGTTGTTTTTTTATTATTACTTTCAGACAATCCGGGATGCTTAACCTTGCTTTCATAAGTGCGCTGGTGTTGGGCCATGCAATGGTTGATTGCTTAGTTACGAATGCGAGTGCCAGTCCAAAACAAGTACACGCAGCACAAAGTCGAAATGGTAATAATTTTGAAAAAACCTAAATTAACTTATTAAGGGGATACAAATTGTGTTTGGAAGTGTAGGTACACCTTTGGAAATTTGCGAATCTCAAACAATATTTTTTTTTAATTTCTATACTCAGCGATGGGAGTTTTAAATCGACTTTTAGAAAAATGAATGGGGGAATTGTCGAACTTTTCAAAAAATGTGGAAAAAAAATGATTAGGCCCACATGTAGATAAACTGAAAAAACATATTTCACGTAAATTTATTGAAGATATTTCTGTGTTTTCTAGGATATGGTGCATATGATGGTTATGGTGGTTATGGTGGCGGTTATGGCAGCAGCTACGGGGGAGGATATGGCAGCTACGGCGTGTCCAGTTATGGTTCAAGTGGTTTGGGAGGCTTTGGTGAACTTCTGACCGGAGTGCTGGGTACATTGGCTGGCCTGGCATTATTGGCAGCACTAGCTGCAGCAATTTTTGCCCCACTGGCCTTTGTCATTGGTCGCAAAAAGAGAGATGTAGGCGACTTTTCACCAGAAATTCAGAAAAAGATGAAGGAAATGGAAATTCTACAGCAGTTTATTCGCTCCATTCCTGATGTGGAAAGTCAACCGCAACGTCTGATGTCCAATTACCTCTCATGTTCTGGACTGATTAGCAATAAAAATCAATGCTTGGAAAAATTGGCATGCGAATTCCAGACTCCTGGCAACTTTTCGGCAATTCAAAGTGCTGCCACTTCTTTGTAAGTTTAGTACTCTCATATTCTTTACACAGTTGCAAATTTTAGAATTATTGATGACTGCATGCAGACAGCATGACATTTGTGCTTGACAAACCAGTCAACGTTTATCTGAGACGAATATGTCGTTAATTTTGTATAAATGTTGCTTTTTTTAGAATTTTCGATACTATCATGACCAACAAATTTATAAATGCCGACTTCAGAGAGCGACTGCGAAAAGCAACGGATTTAGGAAAAGCCAAAAAGGACTGTAAAATATTCACCTGCACCGATTATCTTAAAGGCACAATGGGAAGCTAAAATGTTTAAAGATTAATGTTTCAAACAGAGCACCACTTATTTATATCTTTAATTTATCAATTAAGTTATAGTACTGCTGGTTCAGGCAACACCTGAGAAGTAGTAACGGCTGGTCCAATTTTTATAAGTTATTTGCATATATCCCTACACTAATGTATCATGCAAAATATACGCATACTGTATTTCATTACTTTTATATTTATTTATTTCATCACGGGGGTTTTAAGCTTATACATGTATTTGTATCTTGATCTTCGAATTTTGCACTGATAAAATAAATTTGCTTTAAAAATGACTTTGTGTTGTCTATATATTCATTACTTTCAAGGTATACAAGATAAATACACCGATCATTAATTAGGAATTTTAAATCATGTTTTACACTTTTTCAATATAATATTACAATTTTGAAAAAAAAATGACCTGATTTATCCATTTTTCTAAATTACATCTTTTAAAAGATTACGACAAAAAGTTCTAGTGCGAATTAGGTTACATTTTGTTTTAAACGGCCGCGGCTGGACAAAATCTACATATAAATTCGTGAGTTTAGCCATGATTTTTACATAAAATTATAGCCTATATTCTCAAGTTTATGTCTCAAATAAATACATGTAATCATTGACAATGTGCGAATCCTATGTTTTTGTATACATGTATTTTCATTTTTAGATGAGTAATATCTCTTTAGAAACCTTCAACATGGCAGACGTGAACTTCATTATGACAGCGATTAGCAGACTTTGCTTGCTCGTAACAATCCTGTTAAGTGTTTCAAAAAAGGCTTAAGAATATTATACTCTGTACTTGTTTTGATGGTAATTTCCTATAGATTGCAAGCACTTACTCATTGTGTTTTGTATTTTGACGTGCTGCAAGCACCAATTCTGCTGCTTGCGAAAAAAGGACCAAACCAGCGGCACGGGGCTTTAATCCAGCAAAAGTCACCACTACTTCAATTTTGATGACAACCTTTCCCACATTCAGACCGAGATTTTCTATGCCATGTTTCCAGTCACATGACTGCCACGTGCCGGGGGAAACGCGCGACACATGGCCAATTGAGCGCCATTTGTCAGGCCGTGTAATGACGCTTTATGGATATGCAGATGGCTTCAAAACGAAACTCTCCCCATGCATAGATTTATGTGAAAAGCATTTTTTGTAATCCATGGAGTACCTTCAAATTACAAAGGCCCAAAAGCGCATTGGACACGGGCCGAATGGTACAACCCCCCACACTGAAGCAATTACTTCTTTTATTATATTCAAATAATGCGTATTTTGTCGACAAATCCGAACATTGAAAAGGCATTAATAGACCCGTAAGACATGTTTAAGTGCAACATTTACAACATGCACATTTCCTAAATTTTGCCTTATGCGCTCGTATATGGGCATATCCACAACTTATGCAAATCACCGCGAGTGTAATAATATCACCGAATGCGAGTAATATTAGATATTCGAAGACTTTCAATTTGATGCAAATTCCCGAAGTAAAAAAATCAGTTGAGTGTATACTACCTTTGGAAGCTAAGCTAAATTAAAAGATTTCAATCAGTAGAACTTCGCTAATCTGAACCCACGGTAAGCCGGACGAGTTTTTAATTTATTTTACTTATTTATTTTTTTATATATTACCTGTTTAGAGTGGGCTTCATTGAAATTTTTTTGTATTGTATCGTTATTACCACAAAGTTGACAACTTATCTGCAAAGACAAGGCATTTGAAAGCCAAATTAAATCAATCTAAAAAAACTCTTAGATTTTGCGTCTTAACAATTTTTTTTAAAGTTTTCATGCTGTCATGTGTTATATTCTTTTCAATTAATTAATTCTTTTAATAAAATTGTAATCACGATGAAAACATTATACGTTGTCTTTTGATAACCAATAATCCTAACTTCTACTAGATAGTCCAAATACTCCATGCAAAATAATTAGTTCGGATTAGCTTGGTAAATGGTAATGATGTATTTTATAAAATAAATATTCAGATGATTAATTTTATTAATTTCATATAAACATTTTTCACTTAAAATAATTACTTAAATGTATCTTAGTATTATTTAAGTATTATTTAAAAATCTTGGATTTCTGTATCTTGGATTTTATTTGTGACCGCATATCACTATAATTTGTAAACCCATTTTATTCATAATATTTTAAGCCAAACATGTCGCCATCATGTGATGCGTTATTTAAAATAAATGTGGTCCAATGCATTTTCAAAATATCTGTATTACTACAAAACAAATGTTCACATATGGCATGGTAGACTGGTACTGCAGTGTTCCTACTGTCCTGCATGGGTAATTCGGCTAACGCATTTACCCTCGTCCTCCGAGACTGCTTTTCATGCCTGTGTGTATTTTAATAAACTGCAATCTGCCACGCAGCGGCTCCTATATTTGTAATTACGTTAGTGGCCTTTTTAGTCGGCCCATCGTCTGCTCGATCTCGAATCGTGGCAGATGGGACTCACGTGGGCAGAAGCGCAATACAAATATTCATGCAGTTTATATATTCACGATTGAGTCCTTTGTTGCATTTATACAAAGTGAAACGTATACGCAAGATATATTAAGATATATGATAATATTCAAATCGTTTAAAACAGTATTTTGGGGTGGGGAATTACAAAATATTTTGAAATCTTATTCAGAATTGTCTAGTGACAAAATATCATTGCATTCTAAAGTAACTAATTGGCATTTGAATTTATAATGCACAGTAGGATACATGTATGTTCCCGCATTTAGTTTTGAAAACAAAACTATTTTATGATAAAATGTGATGCTTCAGTTATTGAGGTTAAGTTTAAGTTAAAGTGTTTTGTTAATTTTCAAAGCAACTTTATCATGAAAAAACATTAAATTCAAATTCAGTTTATTACATCAAATTTGTCTATTGAAATTAGAGTTTTGCATACTTGAATATCAAAATCTACCTGTGCACCGCAACCATTTCCAACGACTCACAGATGAGTTAATCGTCAAAAAGCTATGCTCATAACCTGTTTTATTGTAATCCCTTTACACTATAGCTGGTTCGACATAAGGGCCTTTAGACTTTAGTCAATAAATTCAAAAAAGTGTGAGTACAATTTTTTTCCACAACCCTATACCTGACATATGGGCCAAAAACTGGTCTATGTATGCAGTCACTAGGCCGTTTTTCTATGCCAGATTTTGCTATACCACGGCACATACAAGTATAAAATATCATCCATTTATCTTTCGCATCTACGAAAAATGCGTTTTCAGATTAACATGACAATATTCGCGAATAGGAAGGAAGAAGGGACAACTAGGTGCGATTGGGTGGCATATGGACCGGCAGCTGGTTCCCTTTTCAGTTGCCTTTCGCTACCCGAACCAGCAACAGCTCTCGGTGCAGGGGTGCTGATTGAGCCCATGTGCGTCTATTTACTATCAACCTTTGGACGAATTTTAACGATGGATCTTTGAAAAAGTTTCTCAAGTTAACCAGCATTGTTACTGCATTAATCACAACGTATTAGTTTTCAACTGTCCGGTAAGTAAATCTAATTCATTACAATCTACAATGTACATGAATCTACTAATGTTGTTGATATGTATCACTTCAATACCTTCGTATATGGTTATAAGTTTGAAATTATCACGGTTAATCCTTAACGAGAAATGACAAAAACTGGAAAATCACTTGTGGTATAAATTGTACTAATGGAGAATGTGTCAAAATTTCTTTCCCTGGGTATATTTTTCTTTATTTGTCGGATTTGAACAAATAATTAATTTGCCCTTTTAATATACATGTACATGTATATACTGTAACTGACAAACATGCCAATCTAAAATTATCAAGTGAAATGTACGATCTCATTAAACGTACATTCTTTTGAGTTATGACCACGTGTACTCTCACGTGTGTAAAGGTGGGAACACAACAAGAAAACAAACTGAAACTTTCCGAAACTGGAATACAAGTTTACGGTCCGTGGCCATTAACCAGCTTTCCGAATTGAGAGTTTTTTTGACGTTCCGGAAACCAAGTTTTGTTTAAGTTACCTTTGGTACAGTTTAGAGAGATATATCCCATTTTGAAAAAAAAAATACTTTTTCATATAAAGTATAAAATGTCTCAAATCTGACATACACTGTATAAATAGTATACCCTCGGAATATAACAATGTATAGGTTATTATATAGATTGATGAAGTTCGTCAACGCCTCTTCGATGTTGCTAAGGGATGTAAGATCACATGTCCTCCGCAAAGCAATGCAACATTTTTAAAGTTACAAGAGTGTTTCTTGAGATATTCTGTAGAACCTCTAAGATGCAGTACATTTCCGATTTGTAGACAATTAGCATATTGATTTCGACCTCAAAGTAGATAAATGGAGATAAAATTGGTCAAAATGTATTCGGCAAAAAAAGGTTTCAAAAATGTCAAAGCACGCGTTGGCGACATCAGCTTAAAACTGGGCAAGACGGTATACTCAACGGGAATTTTGCAATTTCGCACCGTCCGAATTTTAGAAACTAACATTCGATAAAACTTGAAAATAGAATAATTAAGAAATTGGAAAAAAACTTTAATCTGATGTCAAAAATTTAAATAAAAATGCATGCATTTCAGCTACATGTATATACATGTATTTCAGCCAGAAATTTCATTTTCATCATTACTGACTTTTCCAAGTTTTTAAACAAATTTCCCTGAAAAAATACAATGTCAACAATGACATAGGCAAATGTTGTCCACGATTTGAAAATTTTTCAAAAAAAAAGAAAAATTAGAAGGAAAATAATTAAAATTAAAGAATTTTGAAAATTGGTACTCAGAAAAGGTTAATAATTTGGCAAATTTGTCCTCGGAAACTAAGTCAAAATTTGAAATTTGTCCGGACCCTGAGCGAATCACGTGGAAATATTAATATTGGATTCGGACAACATCAATAATCCCTGACATTTTCAAAATATAAACATATATCAGACATGAAGTGGTCGGGGATACAAATCAGAAGAATAACCAGACACGACCAAAACGTTTTGTGATTAAACGACGATTCGCCACCATGTGGCATTATCAAGTTTACTAAAAATTAATACAAAATTACATGATTAAAATTACTACTGAAAAAATCAACTGAACTAACCCCATATAGTGGGCAAAACACAAAGGGTCAAGAAGGAATTAACAATTAACGTTAAACAACAGAGTTAATGCACAAAAGTAAATAAATTAAATTAAATCCTCGGATAATGCCCACTCTATGGGGTAAGTACAGTTGATTTTTTCAGTACTAATTTTAATCATGTAATTTTACAGTGCCACATGGTGGCGAAACGTCGTTTAATCACAAAACGTTTTGGTCGTGTCTGGTTATTCTTCTGATTTTCAAAATATGTCATTCTTTTCTATCGTTTCCAGACATTTTGAAGTTCACAAACTTTTTCGGGTCTGAGGGAACTCTGGTCTAATGATAGACCATACCGGTTTCTACATTATACTATACACGCAAAACTTTGTGCTTTGCAAAAACACTGACGCTAGTTACCGAGCAAAGTTGGCTGAGTGGTTAACGCTCAGGCTTTGAATTCGGTAGACCCGGGTTCGATTCGCGGGGCGGTTTTCCTGACTTTGGTTTTCGTGGTTTCCCAAAGTTGTTTCTAGGCGAATGCCGGGTTGACTCCTCTAGAAATCGGCCACGACCGTACTTTCTCCCCTCAAATTACCAGCCATCGTTAATTCGTCCATAATGTTTATTCTATCTTCTGGAGAAGTAGTGATTTTCGGCTGAAATAAGATCCTACGAAATCTTTTTTATATTTATTTATATTGTTAAATTGAGTATATATTTACATTGTATTACTTATACACAATAATAATAAGTTTATTAAAAAAAACATAAATAGGAATGGACAGGTTACAGACAACTCTTACATACACTAACAACACATTCTACATGTACAATGTATATAATATTAAGCATATACAATCTGTATAATCGAAATATAAATTTAAATTATCAATTAAAGTACTGACAGTTGTAGAAATGATTGGAAAGTTAAGTTAATACTGTAGCTTGATTTTCCCAGTGTTGAAAGTAAATTCATAAAAAAATGGAAAATAAATGTTGACTTGAGAAATGCTTTGAGGAATGTTCAAGTATCACAAACTGTAGGCTAGCACAATTTTATTTTAGAAATGAAATTTTTTACTGAAATAAGTTTCAAACACGTTTTAATGCTAAACAGAATTTTAAATTAGCTACATACAACTACATTTTCCCAAGATAAAATAATAATTGAATCGTTAAATATGATAAAATAATGACTATAGATGATATATTAATTTCCATCTGTCGTTGGATTCAGGATGCTAATTGATATTGGCAGCGAATGGTTGAAAACTTGTCCACCTTTTAATTTGCGTTGCATGTTAATACTGTATTATTTGAAATTATCATTGCTTATTGATTATGTGGAAGGGTGGCAATTATGAGAGCAGTTGGGCTTCTCAAATAGCCCCAGATGGGTGATTTTCTCTGTCTCCACCCCAAATTAGCAAATGAGGGGGCAAGGTTCGTATTTCATTAGCCGTAATGCTATCAACGGTGTTATCTCATTATCGGTAGCTTCCTATTAATCCAACATTGACAGATGACCAATCTAGATATTGGTTGCCCGGCTAGTTCAAACAAAAATGAAGATCCCCTCTTTTGCAATAAAAACCTTCCCTAGAGAGTAAATATGGCGTTTTTGAACAGGGTAGTGATTCACTGCAGGGAGATCTACTATAGCTAAACGCAAAACAACTCCACCCTTCATGTTGGTGGGCACATTTGGGGAATTAATAAACCTGATTTAGGTTTACGTTAGTATATCAAAATCATTATACCTTACTGCATGCATGTAATGTACATGTCTACCAATTGGTTAGTATTCAATCTCAAAGCAAAGTTGACTCAAAATTGATTCATGATTTGCCAATAACAGCTTATTCGGAACTGTTGATACATGTAAAAAGATAAATTGTACAAAAGATCTAATCAGATTTTGCTAAAAAACCAATACATATCCAAAAACGTTGAGTATAAAAACAATTTACGAATTTTAGCAGAAATGTTTAAATGATAAATAAGTTAAATTTTAATACAATAATTTTTATTGGTTACTGCACGGTCAGTCAAAATTCATGTTTAACTTATATGCTCAATGTATATAACTTTGAATTATGCTAATAAACTTATAAATGCACATGGGGATAATAAGTTCCTCCGAACACCAAGTAAACATTACAATTGGCAAAATAATGCTAAAGGAATTAAGTTCTCATACACTATAGCTATATATATATATACTGTTTAGATGCATCAGAGCAATAAGAATGGTAATTAATCAGTACGTGTAAATTGCTAATTGAGTTTACATTGCTGTCATCCCATAGTACCAAACAATTTCCTTATCGTGATATTTATGATATAACAGATAGAAACCCATGATCTGAATTGCCCATATGCCTCTCCAAATTAATTAAATTTAAAATGAACGAGGCAGACGCGTTATATAACGCAAACAGGAACCATGGTGATTTGAGATAAGCATATCTATTCAATTTTCCCAAAAATACGGGTACTCGTAATGAAGTATGTGCTTAACTAATGGATTGAAAAAATTAATTTCTCTACAGGACTTATTTTGAGGAAATGCACACCGCAGGCCACTTAAAGACAATTAAAGGTGATATTGAATCAGATGGATACGATATCCACAGCGACGGGTTATCCTTCTCAAGTGATGAACAAGAGTCGCAAAGCTTATATGACGTCACGAGCAGTAATATTATGTCGCCATTACAAAAGTATGTCATCAGTTCGTCCATATGTTCGCAAATGATTATCAGCTATAGTTGATACCAAGCATGGGCTTCACCGCATAACCTATACTTACAGAACTCAGGTGACGCCACTGATCTCATTCTGCATACTACATGTATACTACAGTATGTACATGTAAATATATATAGCTGTATAAGTGAAGCATTTTAGAGGTTCGCAAACTTGCGTATTTGCGTTAAAAAGTATATTCCTGGCCAACAGTTGTCGCCATCTTGAGTTCTATATATACATGTATAGCGATATGTGTTAATCTGTCTTATTTTAAGCTATTACTTATATAATAAACGAATTATTTTTGCGTTATCTTTAGAGCGTCCTCTGATGGGGAATGCAGCAAAAACTGTACGATGAAGAGAAAGCGTACGACTAAACCACGTTTAGCGAAATTTCGTGTGAGGAGATGCAAAGCAAATGCCAGGGAACGAAATCGAATGCATGGACTCAATGACGCCTTGGACAGTCTAAGAAGGTGGCTACCAAACTGATTACTCTATTGCGGTGCACACTCACATGTAGAAAGTAAAATGTCTGCTAATTTTGAAACTTTTGCAGATGCGTACCAGTCTATTCGAAAGCTCAAAAATTATCGAAGATCGAAACTCTGCGAATGGCCAGGAACTATATCATGGCATTGTCAGATGTTTTGAAATCCGACGATGCAGCAGACCCGATCACATTTGCACGCACCTTATCCAATGGGCTGTCCCAAGCTACTGTTAACTTAATTGCTGGATTTTTGCAATTAAATCCCCAGTCCCTCGCAGATGGCACTTCTGCAAATTCCTGTCTGTTGGACATTTCGTGCGAATCATCGTCACCAGTTTGCTCAATGGGATTTTCTGCTAATGAAAATTCGACAGAAACAAATAGCTGTCTGCAATCGATACAAGCGAGTGCTTTATTTCAAGCCTTATCGACATCAGATTCGATGTCACCGTGCATACAGTCAATTGAAATGAATGGCATTCCTGACACTGAACTACCAGGCTACGACGGTGCAAATCTGGAAAGTGACTGCGTTGCGATGGCCAAGTCCTACTATGTGGCCCAGAATAACACCCAATTTCATGAACTAATAAGCTGTGATAATGGAACAATTTCACAGCCAAATATCGAAGAGGTTCAAGTTCAACAAATCGGAAGCACGATTGAAACTAATGAGTATTTGATGGATGAAACATCAATGTTGTGATTAGGACAATATTTGAATTAGCAACTACAGCGAGCTTTTTTTAATAACTATAGACGGATTTTGAAAAGTGTCAGTTCCCGAGATGTTTAATTTATCAAATTAACCGTTACCATGAAGGACACTGCGTAGACAGTGTCAACTTAGCTACTTTGAAAGCTGATAACCCGATTTTGGTGATGAAGAATTACATCTACAGCATATTTATTATTATTAGCAGAACAAGGCGTGCATAGTAAAACACAAAAATGTATAGATCTGACATTTTGGTGTAAGGATTTTTTGCCATTATTCTAGTTCCTTCCAAAAGACAATGCCGTCAAAATCTCAGTGCCATCTAAAACTGCCATTTGTACAAATTGCATATTTAAGGAAAAAAATTATTTTATTTGTAATTTATCCTCTCGTGCTCAATGTGTATATCTAGTCATTTACAGAACTGAATTTAAATTTAGTAATAAATAATTAAATGCAACACAAAAAAAGTTTTACGAATTTTCTTGTCATAGGGTGCGTTCATAAAGAGCCTTTGGGGTCCGCACCCCAAGAACGATAAAGCACTTCCCAGGCGTTGAAATTAAGTTTACGTTTCTTTAATTACAATATCTAATTACTAATTACAATATAATAATTACAATAACGAGAGAATGCGTTGTGGTTGAACGTGGAGCACGTGGCGATCGAACACGTGGCTGTCGAGCACGTGGCGTGCGTCCTGGTCGAAGGTCGAGAGCGAAGAGAAAAGATCCGGCCAGGTCGCGACCTTTTATATGTTGACCTCCGGGAGCACACCTGGATTTTAAAGGGCGCCCGGTAGGTCGTTGGTAAAAGCGCCGCAGCAGCAGGGACGGTCCAAGGGCCGTTCATAAAGGCTGTCGCCACAATATTGAAGCTTAGAAATTTAGATAAATCTATATATATAAAAATCAATTCTGTTTGTTTGTCTGTCTGTCCTTTATGCGCTCTTAACCTACTCATCCGATTGCCATGAAACTTTCTGGACTTATGGTTACCACTCCCGTGCTTCTTACTGCGTTATTAAAACAGTTTTCCGACTTCTACTTTTCTTTAAAAAAATTATTAAATTTCTACGCATTTTTCCTATTTTACGCCATTCCCCGCTGTGCTGCAGCGCAGCTAGCAACTGGCGTTTGCCCGCTTTCGCCTTGCTCGCATCACTTTTCGGTATGGGGGTGCGTCGGTTAAGATTAACCGCAAAGGGCATTCAACGGGAAATTGAGGAATTCAACGGGAAATTTAGGACTTCATCATGAAAGGAATTCATCAGGAAAGAAATTCAGCCACAGCAACGCGTGGCCGGGGACAGCTAGAATATTCATAAAACTTAATATAAAGAAATAGGAAATCAAACTTAATTCTTACGTTTGTCCGAACACTACTCACTTTATCGCTAAGAATGCATTGCTCATCACAGATAGTGGTGATAATATTCTTCGCCTCCTTGGACATTTCATCTAAGAATAGCGAGACCACGGCAAGGCTCCGATCCCTGATGTGGTGACGCTACAA
>JAQGAO010004091.1:0-15776 GCA_034697705.1 Ommatoiulus sabulosus | reverse complement strand
CCCAAAAATGTTCACAAAAGTCCGCAATTTCGTATCCCAAATACCAACAACACTACCAGCTAGCACATGTTGGCATAATCATGGCGGATTTTGTCACGTGACACAGCCAGCCAATTAAAAACATGGCCACTGTTGTCCGCTCTCTCACAGGATACAGGCTCTCTAGGAACATGTGACTCATGGCGCCGCCTAGTGGCCAAGTCTAAAAGCGACATTAGTGAACTCCAAAACTTATTAAATAACTTCATATGAAGTTTGAAATATTAAAGACGTTAATATCAAAACCGAGCAAGGGGCCTCCTTGCTAATGCTGGGATAGTCCGTATATTAAATCGGCCATCACCATATTCCATTCCCATCCCATCCAAACCTCTTCGTTTAGGTTAGGTTCTTCCTCAGTCACATACAGTGATATATTTCACTATTGTTGCTGGTTTCAAGCCTGGGTTTATGGGCAGGGTCTGGCAGATGCATGTCGATGCGCTGCTCGTTAAAAAGCCGATAAGACACCAAAGGGCGCTGTGTTCATGCTTCATGATGATAATGAATATCATAAATGCTTACAAAGAAAATTCTAAAACAAGCCACGTTTTCTATCATCAATTAATTATCTTTCAAACTTCTTCCAGAAATCAAAAGTTCATATAATACTAATGACTTGACCATTTTTAAATTTAATAGCAGTGTTAAAATGAATTCAGTGAAGATAAATATTAGCCTAAATTATTGCTTGCAAACAATTGTTTGCTGTTATTTTTTTATTAAAAGATGCACGCCTGTTAGCAAATTCTATCCGAGTTTTACCAGTGTTCTATATACATGTATAACCATTTATTATGAGACGGCCATTTTCGAACTTGAACATTTTGGAATGCATCTTGGCATCCCTGGAATTTGGAACCCCAGCCACCTCGTTGGAAACCAAGGCTAGCTGGGAAGGAAAAAGGATAAAGAAAGAAAGGAGAGGATAGACAAGATAGCAGGAAGGTCGGGCGTCCCTATGCCAGTTCAGCCAGGGAGAATTTGGTCTAATCCAGTACCAAATTACTGCAAGTCCCTCACGAATGTTGATGCCACCAGGCACCAGCTAAAAACTGAGAAACGTTTAGCTGCTCAGCCATGTGCCAAGGACCTTCTCCCATACAGGTGTGAAGTCGCTGCCCTGGAAATGGTACCATGGAGTTCGGACTTTCAAGTCTTCAACTTCCCAGGAAAGGATGCCCCGCAGATCGTGTTAACCGCCACGGAGGTCGTCTCCCCGGAGATCGAAAAAAAGATTAAGGCACAGAAACAAGACGTGGACCACGCTGACGCCTACTCCGAGGAGGACGCCGTCAGCAAGGCAATTTCAGCCGCCTCTAGACTGTTTCCTTTGCAGATAGTGAGGGCCATCCCAGCGACTTTTGCTCCACGGACTGATCCTGTTATCCGGCCTTCTGCAGAGATCAAGAAAGAAGAGAGTGCATCCGCGCCCGATGTGCTATAAGTTGTCTGACATTGTGTGACGCGGGTCCAACACCAGGACACGTATAAGACTGTGCGCTAGGAGAAGATATCCTGTCTTACATATATTAGCGAACAAAATTTGACTTTGAAAAATTAAACGCCTTCGAGCATGTGAATAAATTATGACTTAAAAGATTAGAATGAATTCGGTATGACAAAAATACAATTTTAATTACCGAAAATGAAATCTTAATTACCAAGAATATCAGCAAATACTGCAGCCTATATAGAAAAGAAAACCACAGAATTTACAAAATTCTCCAGTCTTGCTTGTTTATACAGCATAAATGCATGTTAAAGTATTTTTTATTGTCGTTTGATAAGATTCCAGATAATCAAAAATCTGATATGCTTTATTTTGACTAAATAATGATTTCGGCTATCAAATTCCTGCTTTAAAGTTTTATATTACAGTTTAAATAAACAGTCTTGACGTTATAACATTCATACAAATTTAATTTTTAACATATTAATTTGCGCCTTTTGGAACATGATTGTGGTTTCTGGTATAGCCTACCATAATGACGCCGTAAAATTACACAACGCAATTGACGTAAAATACAGCGATCATAATACTGTTGATTTTGTGATATTCATGTGTAGTTACTGTTATTAACAAATCACTGATAGACACACCACCAATTAATTTTTAATTTTGAAAAATTAAAATTCCAAACAAAGTCTTGCTTTTGTCAGAATAACTTAAGATTTCAGGAACGGTATTTTTATTTTTATCCTTTACGATAAAAACATGTTTTTGAAAAATAAAATTTTCTTTGCTAAACATGTTGTTTTCATTACAGTCACCAACCTGCACTAAACTCGCTTAACCTTGCTATCGCAACAACACGCGTTTTATATAAACGTTGTTGATTTTAAATACAATGCATGTTAATGGACAACATTCACTTAGACATGTTTTGAATAAAATGATAAAATTAGCCAGGTAGTGAAACACGAAAATAAGAAACAAAATTAAAATCCACTTGAATTTTGTTCTTGCGGTAATTAACAGATTAAACAGATTCATTTTCCTATCTTAATTTTTCATGTAATTTCTTGTAGCCTACGTCATATTTAATATGAAATAATGTATGATATCTATATGCATCCTAGGCTATAGCATAAAGATATGGATGTAATTTTGAAACGAGGATTTTCATTGTGAACAACAAAATAAGCGGTCTTTTTAACTGAAAAGTTTCACCTGAAAGTAAAAAACTACCCCTTTGTCACTTACATGTATGAACATGATTAAATTCCGCGTATAGGACAATCAGCTATCAGGTTGATGATACAAAATTGAGAAACATAATTAGCTACTTCTATACATTATAAGAATGTTTATTAAAGCAATAAGAATTTATTTTTCTTTCCAAATTAATTAAATTATACATACGTAAGTGACGTTTTTCAAAATTTTGTAAGTGTTCAAAATGTTCTATATTTTTCTCTCATAATTTTGAAAACTTTTCCAATACATCAAAATACATGTACAGTGTATATATTTTACAATATGCACTATTAGTATGCGTTTAATGTTGAATCTAACAGCTAGTATGTATTAAAGTTGTAAATTTGTAACAATTGGTTGACTGATTGTTGATATACATGTACCTTTACCAAAACTGTGAATGTCATTTGTTACATTCTATTTTAAGAATCGTTGCTGGGCTCACTCCTTCATAAATGGAGTAACAATCTATCTATATTTATAAAGAAGAAAACGCGTCCATCTTGGTTTTAACTTGATCCACAGGATCTTTTCATCCACACGTCCGATTGCTCCAGAATTTTCCAGGGATGTTCTGTATCACCCCAGGACTGCACTAGGGGAAGGGGGGAGGTTGCGTTTCACAAAAAATTACCCCTTCCCCATTATCACACATTTTATCCCATTTCCTCTTAAAAAATGGCCACGTTTTAGGGTCGTCCGTAAAGTCCGGCCAGAACATAACACCTGACTCCCAATTTGGCCGCCCCTTTCCATTTCTAACTTCACTAAAAATCGGCTGATCGCTGATGATGTCGGCTGATGATGTACCCATAATGCATCGCTTAGAAATAGAATTGTGCGGCGGTGTCTGCCATATTAAGATACTTTTAAGAAACGAGTCCGGATAGCTTAGTGGATAGCGCGATGTCTCCATGCATGGAAAGTTGCAGGATCGAAACCAGGTAAGTTCCAACAAAATAATTATTAACAAATTTATTCAATTCAATTGTCAGCAAAAGATGACTGGAAAATTTTTCTCCTGGTGGACTTGCTGGGTTTGGGGAGCCCTAAGAACGACAACAGTTACATCCCACTGATTAAACAGCGCTTAGTGACATGGTGGCAGCTCCATCAAATGTTTCAACCCTGACACGGATAGTCGCACCCTCGCAGGGTAGCACATATGTGCACACTGGCTAATTATATAGCCCTCCGTTTGAAAGGAATATAAACATCTATCTAACTAGCAAACAACACATTGCCCCCAGTTGAAAGCTATAGGAGCGTGTTCTCAATTGCTCTTAATCTTGGCAAAACCGCATAATTTTATGCCGCGATATTTATACTAATATGAATTACACATACAAGTTTGAACAAAAAAATTTCTGAAAAGAATAAGTGTGAAACGAATGGGGAGGTGGACATTTTAAACACGTATTTCATTTGTTTTGCTGAGGAAAACTATTGAAATAATCCTTTAAAGAGTCTAGCCACAATATTATAGAACAATTTATCAAAATGGCATCGAGAAAATCAGAAAGGGTTCCCGCAGAAATTTTCATATTTAATTTTCATGACTTTTCCAGGTTTTCAAACCAATTTTTCTAACAAAGACACAATTGACATTTGCTAATGTTATACACGATTTTGCAAAACCTACACGAGACAAATTACAGGGTTCCCCCAGATCTGGAAAGCCTGGAAAAGTCAGGAAAGAACGGCTTATTTTGAAAAAGAGGGGAATTCAATGCAGTCATGGCGAACCACAATTATTACTTCTACATGGTTAGCTGAGGGCCCATTTTCTCAGTACAAATTTGCAAAATTTTTCGAAGTTTTTCGTCTACAAATTAGCTAAATTCTCTAGGTTTTTCGAGTACAAATTTTCCAAATTTTCAACGTTTTCCGTGTACAAATTTTCCAAATTTTCAACGTTTTCCGTGTACAAATTTGCAAAATTCTATAGGTTTTTCGAGTATAAATGTGCAAAATTTTCCACGTTTTCCGAGTACAAATTGGCCAAATTCTCTAGGTTTTCCGTATACAAATTTTCCAAATTCTCTAGGTTTCCGAGTACAAATTTGCCAAATTTTCCATGTACAAATTTGCCAAATTCTATAGGGTTTTCGAGGGCAAAATTTTCCACGTTTTCCGAGTACGAATTTGAAATTTTCACAGTTTTCCGAGTAAAGTCAGGGAAATGCCAGGGAAGATGAAAATGAAATTTCTGGGGGAACCCTGAATTAGCGCGAGACAAGTATTTTTTTAAATAATACAATTTTTTATGATTTTGTTGAAAGTTTTGCCAATTTGACCTCGAAAACCGTCGATAATTTTCAAAATTTCTCCTCGCAAACTTGACAACCTTGAAGATTTGTCCTCTGAAATTGTTGAAAATTTTCCAACTTTGTACTGGAAATATTTTTAAAAGTTTGCAAGGGCCGCAAGAGCCCTGATCTAACCACGTATAAGCATTCATTTTTTATTTTGACAATTTTAGTACGTTTGATTTCCCTGACTTTTTCAAAATTCTTCAGTGAATTTTCCGAATTATGTTTACTTTATTTAATTTATTTTTGTATACATTTTTATTGCAAATTTATGATTCCCCGGGCAAAGCCGGGTTTTCCAGCTAGTACATTTATGTACCTAATGTTGTAAATGCAGGGTACTTCAAGCAAGTTGAAACGTCAACTTTCACATATGCAGCCCGTTGGATTGATTATAGGCGAAAAGACGAAAAGTGGCTCTAGTTTGTCAACCAATCAGCTTGAATATGGAAAGAATAAAGGTTTTACAACGAAATCAGTTTGTCAATGTAAAGCAAAAATTCAGTAATTAGCACCGGTGTTAAGTCTAATAGTTATCAGCTCTTCATAAAATTCGAAAAATAATAAAAAGTTTGTCTGCTTCAAAATCTGCAAAATTTGTCTTTAAGACCTTTGAAAAATTCGTAAAATTTAACTAATACAAATATTGTAAAATATGAAAAACTGACCAATGAAAATATTATAAATTATGAAAAACTGACCAATGAAAATATTGTAATTTACGAAAACCTGACCAATTCAAATTTTGTAAATTATGATAACCTGAACAAAGAAAATATTTGTAATTTATGAAAAACTGACCAATGAAAATATTGTAAATTATGAAACACTGACCAGTGAAAATATTAAAAATTATAAAATAATGACCAATGAAAATATTAAAAATTAGGAAAAAGTGATTAATGAAAGTACTGTAAATTATGAAAAACTGACCAATTAAAACTTGGACAATGTCACAAAATGACGAAGGAAAATTTCATTTACAAATGATGAAAAATATAGGGAATTTTTAAAAAGTTTGAAACAAATTTGCTTCGGTATGCACAATTTTGTTCATAAACAAATTCGACAAATCATGTTTAAAGGCATTACGATTTGTTTTCTTGGTCTGAAACCTAGCTTTCATTGCTATTGAGCGCAAAGACCTCATTCACGAAAACAACAACAGAGCAGCGTCCCGCTATTAGTTCTGAAATTCACATTCATCTCCGGCCTTGCTGTTTACATATATTTTAGTTTGTAAACAACTTTTGATTAATATCTACGCAAAGAACGCTTACGCAGTCGACGCTGATTTTATGAATCTGTGAAAAAAAAACATTTCGTCGCCTGAATTTTAATGGTTTACATCGCAATGGAAGAATTCACTTCCTCCTTCGTGTAGGACGATTATAAAAAGGCTAAGTCCATCCAAAAGAGAATTAGTTGGAGTAATCCATTGTCCAAACAAGCTTGTCCAGGTTGTCCAGACTCGAGTCTCCGCCACAATGCTCAACTACTCGTGCATTCTGGACTTCAGGAACCCCAACGAACACCAAAACGTCTTTGTCTTCGAGCGAGAGTTCAACTATGTGCTGGCTAACAAACGGATGGCACAACTCTTCCCGTCCATCCCGTTCCTCACGGTCCTCTACGTGGCAATCATCCACGCCGGTCAGCGCTACATGAAGCACAGACCAGCACTCCAGTTGCGCCGCGCCTTGTTCCTGTGGAACTTCTTCTTGGGCCTCTACTCCATGGTGGCGTTCGTCCGTGTGTTCGGCGAGAGTGCTCGGCTCTTCCAGAAGCACGGCTTCCAGTATTCCATCTGCGAGCTGCACAGCGTGGAGCACAAGAACCTGATGGGCTTCTGGCTGGCGACCTTCGCGGCGTCCAAAGTCATGGAGCTGGGCGACACCGCCTTCATTGTGCTGCGCAAGACACCGCTCATCTTCCTGCACTGGTACCATCACGTGGTCACGCTGCTCTTCGTCTGGTACAGCTGCGTGCACATCACCTCTCTGGGTCGCTGGTTCATGGTGGCCAACTTGTTCGTCCACTCCGTCATGTACTTCTACTACGCCCTCAAGGTGCTTCGGGTGAAAGTGCCACGGAAGGTGAGCATGGCCATCACCGCCACCCAGCTGCTGCAGATGGTCGTCGGCATAGTCATCACCGTGGATGCCTACTGGATCAAGCTGTTGGGAGAGCCCTGTTGCGTCGACAACGAAACCATCTTCTACGCCTGGGCCATGTACTTGTCCTACTTTCTGCTGTTTCTGCACTTCTTCGTCAAGTCTTACTTGGACAAGAGCGCAACGCCCAAGAAGATGCCGGTCGAGAACGTGCAAAGGAAGAAAGTAGATTAGACTTTTGGACACGTTCGTGCGTGTGATGTGTTATTTATTTGCATTACGATGACGTTGTTATAACTATATCCGAATACCTTTTGAATAATAAAACAAAGTTTCCAACACCACATCGTTGCATGTTCATTTTTTCGATTATAAGAATGAAAGAATATTATTTAAAATCAATCTAGCAAAATGTCATGTTTACAGTTTACAAATCCAAACTTTTTACCAATTATTTGACACTGTAGCCTATATGTGCATGCAGAAGCTAACTTAGGCAATTCTGATTGCTGGTTGTAAACTCATATAATGACTAGAATTGCCATAATAACGTGTCTTGTTGTTTACTGAATAATAACGAAGTTTCAACATCCAAAAATACCTCAAGCAATTGAATAGAACCGCTACGAACGGAGATGATTACTGATAAAAGCATGGTAGGAATTTTTAAACGAATGATGTTGGTCGGAAACAATCAAGTACTACTGTGGTCAAGAGAAAACAACTGGTGTACACACATTGCATTGATAAACAGGTATTCAACATCAATCAAGTAATAGAAATTATTATAATTATTTGTTTAAAAAATTTCCACAAAATTAATTTTAATGGAAATGTACGCCTTCCTTTTCCAAATTCACAACCAATTTGAAAATGAGATACAGTAAACCATCTGGTAGCGTATAAAACTTGCAGGACCTTCCCATTCAAATACTCGTACGATTTCCAGGTACAAATGTTAAGGTAATGATATCAAAAGACGTACACAGTATCGTCTTAAGAAATGCACCTGTACCTTATAAAGCAATTATACAAGGTACATGCACAAAACATACTTTAGGCTATATGGCATTTTTAGTTTGTGTTATAACAGTACTGAAACGTTATAATCTCTAATTTTTAAAATTAAATACAATGCATTAGTCTTGCAAATAAGAATTTTTTCTTGATCTTAAACAGAAAGGAAAGCAAATTCTAGATCCATTTTAGATTGCACATAATCAGCACATTATACATTGGGCATCAATGCAACGCAGGTGTCGTTTGATGAACTAAAACTAACGTTACAAATTACCCGTTTTTATCTTTAATATGCAAAAGTCATCGTGCTGATTCGTGCACGTGCACCAATTTCGGTAAAAAAACGTACAAGGAAAGGTTGACTGATCACACATTCCACCTGGCTAGTTATGGAACAAGGGCACCAACAACAACACGTACGAAATAGTGAAGACAGATACTTAGCAGCCCCGATACCGTTAATCTATCAAATGTGGCTATGAAAACAAAAAATCCATCAGTTGATTAGAACGAAGGGCACAGAGTTCTTCGGCCTAAAGTTACAGGAAAATGTTAGGGTGCATAGTTATTATAAGACACTATCTATAAGTGTATTAAATATGTATGCTAACCGTATATTTTCGTGAACTTTTTGTGGCAACTTATGTAATGTGATTTATACATTAACAAACTGTATGATGTTACATATATCGCAACTTGCATAATATTATTTTTTTTACTCTAACTTCCGTAATTTTATTCATACCTTAAATCAGACCAAGGTCGTCCCCAGACAATGGGGAAATTTAAAGCATGGCGAAGAAAAAATGGAATACAGCATCAAACATCAACACCCTACCACCAGCAAGCGGATGGACTAGTGGAAAGGACCATCCAAACAATGGTTACAAGACTGACAACAATGATAAACCCACAGAAGCTTGGAGTGGACTGGGCAAAGAGCTTGGATAATGCAGTAGTGGCCTATAACTTTGCGACCCAAGCATCGCTGAAATTTCCACCTTTTCAGTTGATGCATGGTTACCTGCCACGACTCCCACTTCATAATCACTTCCTGGTAATAGAAGTTCAAGATGTATTGGGACAACAAGCAAGGGACCAGGGAACTGCGGCTGAAAATTTAAAGAAGGCACAGAATCTGCAAAAGGTCCAATATGATAGGAAGCCTCGAGGAGGAGAATTTCAGATCGGAGATATGGTACTGGTTTGGGACCAAGCACCGGCAAGGTTTGGACAAGGTAAATTCAAATCGTTATACCATGGTCCATACGAGATAACAGAGAAGCCGTCAGTCTTGAATTACACTTTCCGAGACCCGCGTAAAGGGTCGCCGATGTTCTCTACAGTCCATATTTCGAATTTAAAAAAATTTCGTGGCTCGAGGAATCATGTGGGACTAATGACGTCATCGGGAGTATTTCGTCATACATTAACCCGCGTACCAAGAGTAACAGCGCTAAATATAGTCCGGGGTGACTCATCACCAAGAGAGTGCAAGAAGATAGTTCGCTACGGGGGCCAGACGTTGTTGTTAACGAGAACGTGCGCGAGTCACAGCTGTCAACCAGGCGTCCCGAGTGGAAAAAGTTTTTGCGGACGGAAAAATAGTGAGAGCAAAATGTCGAAGGGCCGCGCTAACTATAAATGACGAGCGAATTGGAGGGGCATGGGAGGCCGCTATTGCCAGAGTGAATCGCAGGAACCTCCAGCTACAATAGTCCAGGAATTTGGATTATTAACCTAGGATCCTTTGTTTGTGTTGGCGCCATGGCAGGAACTGTTGCCAGTAATGATGGATGTGCTGATGGAAATCGACGAGGTTGTGAGTACTGACAAGGATGATTCGGACTTATTATTGATAGATTTGGAAAACCTAGGGATAGATCCGAGGGTGCCACCAGAGGAAAGGGCCGCACAAGTGTACCTGAAGTCAGGGGCGCCAAAATGGCTTTGCCCAGGAAAAGTGGACCAAGGGACCCAAGTTGCGAGTGAGGAACAGCAACCGAAGAAAACGTTCCAAGAGATAGGAATTCAGACAAGAGAATCAAGGCTCCATGACAAATCAGCGGAAATGCAAGGGTTATTCCAGTCTGTGATGGCAGAGGCGATATGTAGGGCCCCAACTAGGATCTACCGGCCGTTAGCAAGACCGGCGGATGATTGCTCGCCATTGGCTAAAATGCAGGCCGGATTTTTGCGCTTCAGGGGAGCTTCCCTATCGCAGTTGGATAATAAGCCCGCCAGAACCGGATCTCGGGCGACCTATGAGAGATGGGAACGCAGGATGCAGGAGCTAAGGCAAATGGAGGATGACCTGCATCAAAAATGGAAGGACATGCAGAAATTATGGCCATAAGAATAGTAGGAGTACTTCTGATGTTGCTTGGACCACTGAATCGCTGGCAGCTTAACATTTTTAGTGTTTTAAAGAAAGAGTATTAATTATGTTTTATTGTCTTTTATCGTTAAGGTTGCCCTCGCCCCGGAGAGACTTCGGTCTGCAGGGGGGGGGGTCAGGACCCAAGGTTCGGGGATCCTGGGAACCAAGGTCAGGTATGGAATGCGGAGTAGCATTCCTTACCCTAGCGGAATGGAGAAGGAGTCAAAGGCCATCTGGACTATGATGTAAGAGAATTCCAAGAGGTCGTAGAAGTTGTCGCCTGGATCAAGGATCAAACGAAAACCGAGGATAAAAAAGGAAACGAATCCCCAGTTCGAGAGTTTGTTCGGAGAGAGCAGAGTATTATGACGTCTCGCCAGGCTCCTTGCGTAAACCCGGATGAGGGTGGGCGCATCCCGTTTGTTAAGCCCGGTACTGGGCAGTTTGCTTTGTTTTACACTTTTTGTAATCTTTTGTGATATTCAAGGAAGTTGTGAGTCCCGTTGGAGTTCTCGAAGGCTGTGTATTGTTGGCCAGAAGAGTGGTCCCGTAAAAGACGTTTGGCACCTGTTATGCCCGAATAAACGGATTGAACTCTTTACCTGGGAGTGTGTATCGCCTTATTCTGGTCCCCAAGCTGTGCTGGGGAAATCACACACTGTATAATAGAAACGGGGTCTTCAAAACTTAAATTCAGCCCTCCCATGTCCAGTTAGAGCCTCTGAGAGAAATTTTATATGGGGGTACGACAGTTTTTCCCGGGCCCCTCCATTCTGAATTTTTTAGCAAATTTTCTAAAGTTTTCAAAATAAGCCTATAGTGTTGAATAAAAAAGTATATTCTAAGCTTTGCTAATTTTAAAAAAAAGAATTTTTTATTTTATTGGTAAAATTGTACAATTCACCTATTAATAATAACGAATATATGAACAACGTACTTAGCTATATTCTGACTTATTTATTAATTGTTACAAAATTTCTCTTATTTCAGCTAGAATAGAAATATGGAAAAAAATTTACACATGGATAAAACATTATTTTAGATAATACATGCATAACATTGAAAGTAAAACACTTTGATGAATAAACATTTAAATTAAAAGAAGAGCTTTTCTAGCCTTTTTTTGGGAAAAACTTTGGATCACAGCATGGAAATTAACTGTTCTAGCAATGCTTGATTCAATACTTAACCTGGCCAAATTAACAAGTCGATCCTGACACATTGTAGACCGTAAACAATTTTTAATTAGTTTAAGTTTGCTAAATGACCTCTCACCAGATGCCACTGTGGCTGGAATTGTTAGTAATATTCTTAAGCTTACACAAACATTTGGAAACAAGTCACTAAGTCTGTACTCTGCTAACAAGTTCAACAGTTCTAATGGCTTTAATAATGCACTTCCAAAATTTGCTTTATGCACTGAGGGTAAGTGTTGCATTTCTGTTATGAAGTCATCACCATTAAGGTCAACAGGATAATCTTTTGCTAACAAAATTGCTTTTCTCTCCACATCACTTATAGACATTGTGAGATACTTCCACAAAAAATCAAACTTATTGACAAAATGCCTAACAGCATTGAAGCGAACAGTTAACCCTGCTATGACATTGTCCACCAAAACATAAAACACGCACTTCCTGAAGTAGGCCTCTTCTGGAGTATCATCTTTGTCATTCATTTCTTCCATGTTGGCATCAGGTGTATTGTCATCAAATTGTCTTTTTTTTTGCGCGTTTCTCCGTGGCATCTATGAGAGAGTTTAATCTCAATATCCAGATTTGATGCAACCAATTTAGCTTTACTCCACATGCTTTTCCAGTTATCTCGTAGTTGTGTTAGCTCCATGAGAAGAGTTTCTACATTAGCTACTTCTATATCTAGCGTGGCATCTCTTGCTTGTATAACTTTGTTGCAAATATCTATGCGAGCCAATATTTTGTACCATATAGCTGACATTAAAACACAGGAAAAAGATGTCACATATGATATTGCTCCATGGACATCACTTCTTATTTTGGCTGTCAAATTTAGTTGTAGCAGGTCTTTCAGGGCCAAATTAATGCCTGGCATGTGAGCTGCAAAAGGCTTCACACATTCAATACGATCTGACCATCTTGTCTCTGACAAATTATGGAGAGAACAGCCAATCCGGTTCTGTAATAATTCCCATCGTTTTGGACTAGAACTAAAGAGGTGGTAAACAGTTTGGATGGTTCCAAAAAATGCAATTGTTTCAGGAATGCATTCAGCAGCATCATACCCACATAAGTTAAGTGTGTGACAACCACAAGGTGAAAAAATTGCTGTTGGGCATAGTTCTTTTATTTTAGCTTGGGCACCATTATATTTTCCAGCCATATTTGCTGCATTATCGTAGCCTTGAGCTCTACAATCACTAAGAGGAATTCCATGTTCCTTTAATGTACCAGTTATTAACTGAGCAATTTCTTCCCCCTTTTTTTTGCTACAATCAGCCAATGTAAGAAATCTTTCTTGAATCTCGTACTGGTTTTCTTTTAAAATAACATATCTTAAAAGTATTGTGATTTGCTCGGTGTGTGATGAATCTGGTGTTGAATCTACAATAACTGCAAAGTACTTTGCTGACTGCCTCTCAAGCAATATATGCTGTTTCACAAGGTTTGAGCATTCTGCAATAAATTCATTCTGTGAATCAGGGGAAAGATAGTGAACTTAAAGCCGTTTATTCTTTTTCTGTGATTCCTGTACACTATGCACATGATCGTGAAGGATGGGGTCCCACCTTGAGAGCAGTTCAATAAGCCCTAAGAAGTTTCCATTATTAGAATCACCAATTCGATGGGATGAGCCACTAAATGCTAGACCTCGTTCTCCCAAAAAGAGTACAACATCAATTATGCGCTTTAAAAGCTTGTACCATTTTGCTGCTTCAGTTGTAATTGAAGATTCTAAAATGACATCAACGCCTGTTCCAGTCTTCAAACTCCTTTCTAGCTCTCGCCAAGCTAAATAGCATTCTCTGTGAACTCTTGCCTTTTCATGTATTGGTATTTTGTAAGAAAGTTTCCGCCATTTCAAATCCAAATTCCACCCTTCAGCAGAAACCAGTGGAGATGTACACACTCTAGTTAAAGATTTACTCTTTGATACCTTATGGTGAAATAATCGGCATGGAAAGCAATATAAAGCCTGTTTATGTTGACTCCAAACAAGCCAGTCTCTTTTATGTAATTCTCCTTTTGGACTTTGAAAGTTCAGGATGCCCAGTGGGAAAACTTGATTGTAATTGTCTTTTGGCAGTATTTTTGGTACAGTTATGTGTCCATTCAAAACATACATTTCTATTTCCTTTTGAGATGGAAAAGCTTCTGCAATACATCCAAAGTCAAGGCCTACATTATCAGCATGTTCATTATCTTCCAAATTCTCTTCTAGAGGCATCTGTACATCTGAGTTTATCTCTATTCCATCTTCTGCTTGTGCTTTAGCATCCAAATCCTGAGTACAATTGATAATTTTTGTTTCTTCTTTTTCAGGAATAAAATTATTAACAGATTCCTCTTGATTTATTTCTTCTTGAACGTTTAATGAGTATTGTTGTAATCCTAATTTCAAAAGGGTTTGTTGACCACGTTTTACATTTTCCTCTCTTTGTTTTTTTTCTTTTCTTTTCTGGGAACCTGATTTGTGAGTATACATTTTGGCAATAATTTCAACTTTTTGATAAATTGAAAGTACCTCAAACGTATCTGAAAATAAAATGACACATTTGTCAATAGTGTAATTAGCATTTATTATATTGGAATCCATGCCTACATCTGTATGGGTTTAATCAGTATAAGTAATCAGTGAATTTGGATCATTATATACTACAAATGCCTCTTAATCCCACTCATTTAACATGCCTTTAATATTGTGTAAAATCGAATGCATAGATCGAATCTTGTATTTGTTCATAGTGATGGTCCCGTGATGGCGTGACCCTTAATTAACATTCAAGACAATTTTTAAATATTTTCAATTGTCGAAAAATTAGCAAAACTGTCAAAGGCACATACAAATGCTAGAAAACGTTTAACTGTAGAACAATAGGTTGGTTGACATAGGTGATTAATGTTAAAAATTTAACTTACAAAACCAAAAATAATGTTCTGTTTTAAAACTTATTTTATTTAATTGTACATACATGATACATGTGATGATCATGTGAATGATGTGACATGTATGTATTTACATATCTTTTAAATTGTTTTTTAAAATTCAAATACAACTTGACAAAATCATGGCTTGTTTATACAGGTGGAGATTTTCATAGGTTGTTTTTTTATAAATAATGATGATTAAGTACTCCCAATTTATTTATAATTTTGGCCTATGTGTAGGTGTAATGGTAGATAGTCAATCATTTATAAAATATAATTATCCAATATTTTTTAACTTACCACACTTTTTAGTGTCTGACTCCTAAGAACTTATAGAATCCAAGCAATCCGGTCATATAAAAGCAGGTTTATAGCAGAGTCACCGAGTGAAGTATGCAGTTAGCTTTACTTCATTTAGAAATTGGGCTGGTTTCAGATGCAGTTTGCAGCTCAAATGTAGATTGTCATTGGTCAGTTTCTATACCCTGTTGCCGTTGGTGTAGCACTTACAGCAATCAGGCAATATGGCATTAAACCTTTTTTATGTTTGCATATCAAATATTCAAAATGTCAAATGTCCTCCCTGAGGCTCCCTCAACCTAAATTTCAAACATGCCGACATGGATATGAAATTTTTCACTGGGACTCAAACAGGAAACAGGTCGAAATTTGATTGATTACACCATTCAAAAGCACTTAAGGCAGTCCTGCAGCTGCAGGGCCATACCCTTAGGACCTAATCCTCTTATCCTGTAGGGTAAGATCTGATAAGAGATTTAACATGCTCAACTATAAGTGTCTAATTGATTACAGTGGATTTTTTGCCATTGTTTATTTGTGTTTCGGAATTTTTAATTTTCAAAAAAAGGATCACAATATGTTCATTTTCATGATTACCTACTAGTGATTTTTTTCAAAAAGCTATACTTTGAGGACAAACTCCCGGGCCCCCTGATCTACCCCGGGCCCTGGGACAATGTCCCCCCTGTACCCCCCTCTCGCTGGGCCTGCCTGGGTGGCTTTCCCAATGGGGTGCTGCCGTTTGCACGGGAGATTTCCGTCTTCTGCAGACGGGAGGGCATCGTG
>JAQGAO010004090.1:0-15779 GCA_034697705.1 Ommatoiulus sabulosus | reverse complement strand
GACTTTGCCTGACTTTTTCAGTTTTGCCTGACTTTGCCTGACTTTGCCTGACTTCGCAGGTCAGTGGCAACCCTGTAAATCAGTTATGCTGATAAACATTAAACAATCTTGAGCATATACATGTATAAATGCCACGATACTGAGAATATTTAGATTCCCTACTGTCAATTTAATTTGCCTAATTACTACATGTACATGTATACAAATGTATAAGTGTAATATGCATGCTATATGAATCATCATTGTTACAACATTAATGTTGTACAATGTACAAAGTATTTTCTTACAACAAAAGCGTGTTCTGCCTTAACTGGTAAAACAACGTGAAATGAATTCTTTGACATGTGTCTTTTTTTCTCATCTCATGCAAATTTTCTTTCTCATGCAAAATAGAGAAAAACGTAAGGAAAAGATGCGTAACTTACAACGATATTTTTTATTTAAACAATTGTTCTTTTTATTTTTGAGACAATGGCAACAAGACGAAGCAAAGTTTTAGATGTACACGTACACTGTACAACTGCGAAGTAATTTGACAAAACTCTTTGATATGTATAAATAACATGTCCACTACCGTATCTCACGTTCTGTAAATTGTTCAACTAAACATGAGAATTCTGGTAATATTCTCATTAAACAAGTGCTTATATTTTGCCTATTTTGGTGTTAACTTTTCCTCCTTTAGGGCACTGCTTTTTTTTCTTGATCTTATGATCCTTTAGGGCACTGCTTTATATTTTCTTGATCTTATGATCAAGAAAATATAGCTGAGCTCTTAAGTTTGTATTATTCAAATTTTGTGCAAAGGTGTTTTGTGCAAAAAGTAAACTTTCTAAACAGGCGCAATTCACAGCTGTATTGTAGGGTAAAAATAATGGCAGCGGTAAGCACAATATTTTGCAGCTATCCAAAAATAATTGCCTCGTTCAAAACTGCCCTGACGTGCATGATAAACTTCGTTCACCTTACAAATGTTATGGATTTCATCTAAGATTATAATGCCCTCTGACACCAGCAATCTCATTATCATTTGCTGCTGTTGTGGCTCCTACAATGGTTGCGATGATGGTAGCAGTCAGCTTGCGACGAGTTTTAGCTGCGAGGAAGATAGACTCTTGAAGGAAAATCAATAAAGCTCTGTTTGCAATAATGAATATGGAAATGAGGTTAGGCCAAATTTTAAGAGGGAAAGGGAAAAGTGGCAGTCCTTAGCAAATATTTAATATACATACATATTGTATACTGTATATACTGTACATTGCGAAACCCGTCCTGAATAATGCCACTTCATTTGGCAGAAAAAATTCAAAAAAGAAAGCACAATTGCAGAAACTTTAATACGCTAAAAAAGCATTTTTCCTGAAGATTTCTATTCATGAACCTATTCTCGAGAGCTGTGGTGACAGTAAGGGATACATGTACCTGCAATGCATCACACTTACTAATTTACAAAGCATCTTCAATTCGCCCTTAATGATAATTTGAAAAGATTCAGATTTCAAATATTCACTCACCGCGAAGAGGGCAATTAGGGAAAAACATTTGTGTTAGTATGCTTATATGGTTTAATTTGCATACTTTAAAAATAATACCATTCAGAATAACACCACTGAATTTTGAAAAATAAAGTAAAAATTCAAATTACACTTGCTAATTATGGTGCTAGAAAGCGCATAGAAACCCTAACATAGTATCTACAGTGTTCATTATGTTCCGTGAAAAATTGGGACAGTATAGTGTATTTTTTGAAGTATACTTCTGCTATTAAGAATATGTTCAAAATAACTGTCAAGATGTCAAGATAACTTGACAAAATAATGCACAATTAAATGAAATGCAATGTGAAGCTACTGGTTACCTTTGTAAATTATTGTAATTTTTGTAATTTTTTAAAAAATGAAGATTTAACAGCAGTTTTATTTCAAGCGTTAGTCTAATGACTGATGCCCTGAAAGGCAAACAGCGCCGAGAAAATTACTTCATATTTAATGATAGCTAACATTAAGATAAAGACTTGATGCTGAGAGGTTAAGTCCAACCAAGCAATTAAATGTTAATTTAATGGAAAATAGGAAAATTCACAAATTATTGTTAAAATTATCGTTTTCTGACTTCTGTCACGAACTCCGAAATTCCCTTGAGATTCGTGTAAACAATTATAGTTCGACTGTTCATCCAAACCTTAAGGAATTTGGTAATTTTAAATTTCGCGGCGCAAATAAGTTAAATTAGCCAAGTCGTGCATACATATACATGAAAGAATTATTTTCCAGTATAGTGTATATAAATGCCGGCATCCATAAATCGACACAACTCGTGTTTCATAGAGCAACGAATTGTGAATCCCTCGCATAACCTAGAAATGTGCATCCAATAGGCAAATAGGATCCCACAAGGGACATCTACGTTAATTTAATCATAGTTATTTATTTCCAACTTGACTTCGGATTTTCAGAAGTCTTCGGGAGAAGTGATCAACCTGTAGGTTTGCATCCATAAGAACTCCTTTGAAATAGCTTTAATTAAATTGCTGTTTTAAATGCGTCGTTCGGGAAATGGAAATGCAATCGATAAAATGTCATACGAATGCAAATGAATTCATTTTACGGACAAGTAAACAGTAGGAGTACTGTCAAAAAAGTATGGCAGCTATGTTGCTACGCACTTGGGGAGATCTTAACGAGTTTCTTCGATAACTTCGTATAAACATCAAATGAAATTTGAATAATGAAAATTCATTTTCGAAATCGTGCAAACATTTTGCCAGGGCTTCATAATTAGCCAAACCATTTTAAGATGAGCTATGCTAAAATATATGCTGATACTGCACATTCAGATGAATGTTAAACCTGAGACTAAATTATAAAACAACTAATGCGTCGACATTCACCGTTAAGAGTCTTATTTTTTTCTGCGAAATGAAATATTGTTTTTCATGGTGAGGTAATACGCTCGTAGGTCTTTATTTGAGACTTTGCCATTTCCCTGCATCATTTGCCATTTTTAACCTCTTTTTTTTCCATTTTGGAGTTCCATTTATTTTCATCTCAGCGGTGGATACCAAAATTTAGTCAAGTTAGTCGAGGGCGTTTTTTGCACTTAAATTTCACATTACATCGTTCAGACGATCCACTTTATTCCCCAGCACTTTCCTCAGAATGCAACTGTTTTTTTGTTGTCACGAGCACAATGAAAAAACTGGTCTGCCAACTTTCTCTTAAAATTTAAGAATAGAATCGCTAAGCGTTTCACGGAAATTTTGTTTGAATGTGCAGTGGATGCAGCAACATTTTATCACGTCCATTAAGAAACGTTTATTTTTTATTTTTCGAATAATATCGATCTTAATGTTTCGATGAAATTTATTTCTCATCACCGACGATCATTCCTTTGAGGTTTGAATTTATTTCTATACAAACCGACGCGATGCGACCATCTCACATATCAGAGGTTTTTTTTACTAGAAATATAATGACTCAAACGTTTGAAAAATAGAAAGACAATAAAGAAAATAAAAAGTGCATTTTGGAAAACAGTTTTCTACACAAAAGGCATTTACAAAATATCTTTTCAGGTCTTAAAACTAACAAAAATTACTCAAAAGTGCGTTTGGGTTAGCAGGCGTGACGTTACTTTGTCAATGTTGGATGGATCAGCTGATATACGCTCGTAAATATGGAGTGTAAAGAATAAATATGACTTCATTTTAATAAAATGTCTTCCGGTAAGATCTGAGACTTGCATTCAATCATGTTAGTGACATTACAGCCAAGTCTTATTACATTCAGATGAAACATACCGCGAGGAATTAAAAATCTTGCGAACTGGTGAGCTCAGGACTCTGCCATCTGCGAATGCTGGATGGAAATTCAAAACAACCTTTTCCACTATACATTCATTAGTTTGTTTCGTTTTCTGGAAACGGTAGCAATTATACTCGAGAATTAATTTTAAATTGCAAATCTTGGCAGTGTACCTACTATACCTACATAAAATCTTGGTTATAATTTTTGGCAAAAGATGGAAACTTTTGTTTTAATTACAGTACACAACCACAGCCGTAGGAGATAAACAAAGGCAAATCTTCCCAACGACGTTTAATGAAGTGAAAACATAATTCGCGTGAAAAGTTTCCACGCGGATGCCTGCAGCACCATGCCTTTGAAACGAGCAACGCCATTTTGCAGAACATGTGTCTGAAACCAATCTCGAGTCTCGCACGAACATAAAACAACAACGTAATTATCACGGAGGCGCAGAATATTTTAATTAAAACTTAGAAAGATGGATGGATGTATGGATGACCACTGCAACGGATATGAAGCCAATAAGCGTTTTCCACCTTTTAAGTTTCAGATAATATATAGTCCAAACGTTTATTGCCAACCCAGCATAATATGCCAATTTAAGGCATCCCTAACGATTTCCAACTTAATGCTCGCATTAGCGTGTCCAAATTTATAAGGGCAACTAAAATTATTAGAGATTCCCTTCGGCTAGAAAAATCTAGCGAAGGAAGATGGAAATCAGAGCATATATTTTTATCAATCTCGCACGAGGTTAATGTTTCGGCGAGGTCTTTTACGACTGGAAGTCCTATAAAGTTGTTGCCATTAACATTTTCAGCCGTGTTATTTCCATAAAAACTGGCGAATTTAGCATCGAGTCATGCGCCAAAAGAGGCAGTTTTCTAGTAGCCAATTTAGCTTTGTGGATGAAATCGCATGTATTTAAGTACGAGCCTCTCAAGCTTCAAAAAATTGCATTTTTGCCAGCTCATTCCTCCACTGCCTTTCATGTAAACCGATTGTAATCGCGTTGATTGCTGCACTACATGCATGTCAGAATTTGTTACAATGTACAATATACCAGCTTCGACGAATTTTCGCAAGAACACGTTCGAAATTAACCAGATCAGGCTTTCTGGCTTCTTATCACACCCACTAATCTCCGAATAAATTTAACGAATATTTTCAATATACAGGTAGTATACTTGGAAGAGCACGAGCATATGGATCGATTAACTTTAACAATTTTAGTGTTAGTTAACTTTAACATGCTACTGGATGCTACAACATCCCTAGCAATTTTTGAATGGAAAAACTTGAAACTAGTTTATTATTGTTATTAAAAAAAATATCGCTGCACTTTACTACAAGCTAGACGACACAAAAGTCAACTGGAAATGGATTTCCTTTTGAAAATGTTGCTTCGCGAAGATTTTGCAGAATAAATATTTGACGATTTTTAAAAGGCAGAATTCGCTGGGGCATTTAAAAAGGAAGAGGAATTTTTCGCAGTGCGTGCACCCAGCGAACTAATGAGGCTTCTTGAGTAAACTAAACAAAATGGTCCTTTCTTAATGACTGCATTCTTCAGTTCACGTTTAATTATTAATTTAGCTTTTAAATCCGTCGTGTATAAGCTTGCATAAATTGCATCCTTGAACTCACTCGCGAGAACGCACTGCCATAATGCAGCTAGCAAATGAAATCCAAAAACTTTCATTAGGGCGGCTTTTCGATATAGGACGTATAGAAATGCATATTTAAATAATCGCCGTATAGTAATACGTAGCTTCTTTGGATTTCTGCAACATTAACTAAACAGTTGCTGTTTTATGATATTTCAACAAGGTTATTCCACCAGACTGAATAAAAGCAACATCGCTTCAACCACCAAAAATCTTAGATTATAGTCTTATACAATTCAGAAATACCCCCATCCGATGGAGTTCTGGTGTTTTTCTTAATAATAGAAGATAAAGAGTCTTACACTTTTGCAAAAAAAAAAAAAAATAGAAATTATAGTTCTCATAATATGCTTGTTGATGAAACATGTTCACGCATGGTGATTACGAGTATCATAGAAGGTAGCAGTATATAACTGAGGGTGAGTACACGTTTACTTTTGCGCACGTTCTAATAACACTTTGGTAAATGGATATGTAATACCAAACAAAGTAATTTTTAAGTAGTTTTGAAAGCCTCTTTAAAATATTTTATCGCGAATATGTGAAATACTTATCATAAAATTTATGAAATTCAAAAATAATCAACGGACTCAAATATTCCGACGAACTTCATTTCGGAGATCCGATTTGCTCCTCAATTATTAATGCCGCTATTTTTTTTAAATAAAGCGGTTTTTAACGTAAAACAAGCCGCATGCAACATGCGACAACGCATTTCATCAAAAGAATACCAATTGGAAACATTTGGAAAGTCACGATCCCTCTTATGATTAAATTAGATGTTGTGGCGACTGCGACGTATTTTCATCCATTTCAATGAGATCAAATTCTATTTGTTAGCCCTAAGCAGTTAAAACATACAATGAATAAATTGAAGGCATAACTGCTTCATAGGTTTCAATTTATCCTGCCATATTTCCCGATATTACAAAATTAATACACCAGACGAGTCTCCCCTCAAGGAGAAACTACACTAACTTAATAAGAAACCGGCGAAGTTTTTACATTACGTTAGGCGTGTCTATATTTATATGCGAACAAATACTGCATATACAAAACAGGAGAAATAGGGAGAAAAAGACGTCTAAAACGCACCAACAATGACTTATTAGGATATTCCCCTCATACTTTCCAATTTAGCCTTTATGCGGTTTTGAACAATATATCAAACTGTTCAAAGGTCCTGAAATTAACTTTGGGCTATTTAACTTTGCAAATCACCAAAACTGCATATTTTATGTCTTACTTTATTGCGAGCCAAGAATTGCGAACCATTTCGCAGACGTTCGCAAACTTTTATACAACTACACGAGTCAAACAATTGACAAAAATTGTAAGTTGCTTCATATCTTAAAACTGAAGTAGCCTACTAAAACCGACTGGAATATAGCCAAGTGTCGTCCTACTTGGATATTTATAATGGATCGATTGAAACAAATTACTGAATTTTCTGTCTCCAGAAGTCGAATTTTTTTTCTCCTCCGTATATACTGTATATAGCCATCTCACAATAACATCTCGCAAAAAGAGGATTGGTGCAAACCAACTAAAAAAAGTTTGATATCATTACGAATACATCGCGATAAGATTTTTATATCTTTACAATAAAAAGAAGACAAATTGCTAATGCTATACAGATGTTACTATCTTCATTTGAATGAAGATAGTTGATTGATAAAAGATAAAAAAAACTGTATACCAGATGGATTAGTGGATTATTTGGGAATCAAACTTCATTTTGTGATGAAACTTTTATTATTATTTAAATAACTTTAATCAGCGATACAGCCAACTGATCATATTATTAGTTGCAGTCCTACTTTCTAAATGACCATTGATCTTGTCAACATTACGCGTTTGAATGAAGAAATAAAAACTTGTAAGTTAAAGGTTGGGATCGAATGACAGCCAGTTTGTAATCCGGAGTTGATGTTTAATCAAATAGATATTATACTGTATTTACTATCAGAAAACAATCGAACAAATAGAATTTAACGACAAATACTATAAGTGTTGATATGGACCGAGCATAACGATTAACGTATCACACCGTGTTCTCAAAAGATGTCAAGTTTGAAAACAAACGAATCATATATATTGAAGGTTTTTGTTTAATTTTGGTTAATATTTAGTAAATTTGGAGAAGTAAGCTTACGATTTGTTGCAGACCAAGTTTGATTTTAGTCGGTGATGCAGGTCGGAGTTTCATCAAACTTTCAGTCATGCATCCATGAGAAAATTGCTTAACCGATATTTCGCCTTCAACGTATAATATGTTAATTAGCCGCTATATTTCGAATCAATACAACGTTATTAGTGTGTTCTCAAAAGTCCATCGATTTGCAAGCGTGTAAAGGCCTTTCTTTGCACACAAAGTAAAAAAAAAGTTAAGCTGCTACCGATCCTGAGCAACCCAATCTAATGTACATCCAAAATTAATTAGCATCAGGCCCAAAGCCATGTTTCACACTATATTAATTTTCAGGCAATTTTGAGTAATTATTCTCAGATTAAACCATCAGATATATTATTTATGCTCGCGTAGAAAACGGTAAAATGGATGACTGACATTAACTAGAAAAGCAGCTGGCAATATCAAGCTACCTCGAGGATAAAACTTTAAAGAATTTACAAGCAGAAAGTTAGACGACATGGAAAGAGAAGAAATTGATTGGACAATATGAAAAGAAGGAAGGGTAGGGGGAAGACATTTATTATTCAAGGAAATTATCATATTTTATCCGAATCGTAGGGATATTTCGGGCATTTTAGTCCTCGACATTTGAAAACAGTCAAGAAGCTTGAACATCAAGTGCGGTGCAGATATTTGAATAATTGCATGATATAACGAGGTGAAGCTTATTCAGTGGAAACACTGTTTCGAGTATTACAAAAACTGTAATGTATGGTTTCTTTAAGCATTACACAAATCTAAATTTATTAGATACTCATGATATCTGAATATGCTGAATATACATTTGTTTCGAAATTCAGGATTTCAAAAATATTTTCTGGATATTCGAACATGGCCTACATGTATGCACAATGGCTTAAGAAATCAGTCAACAGCACGTTTATACATACACATGAATACATACGTATCAATACATTTATACGTATTTATAACGATTGCATACTACTGTACACAATATGTACCAAAATTTAGTGTTTGGTGCGTTTACGAGACATGAGTTCGGACAAAATGGGGCAATTACCCTAACGTTTATCACAACCTTGTAAATTATTATTGATGTAGATTCATCGGTTAACTGGCTAAGCAGTTGATTTGTTCTTAGTAGATTTTGTTAAGCAACCTTAAAGAATGTATAGTATATTTTCAAAGTGGAATCAATATGACGTTATTCGTGTTCATAAGTGACATTTTGTTATGGTATTTGGGTGTTAAAATATACACCTCTGTACTTCTTACAATTTCTTCTCAGTTATACATGTACTTTCAATCATTTTAAATTCCAAAATAGGTAGTTCCACTACATAATAATAATAAAGTAAATGCAAAGCATTATGATTTTCTTTTGACATCAAAGTGAAAATTTTGTTGGAGCTCATGTGTTACAATAATTTTCACTCGACACAAAAGCACGTCCTTTCAAAGCTTACGTTTTTTAAATGCACGCAGCTTATTTCGTCATTTTATGGCGGAAACTTAGTGGTTAAAGTAACTGCCATACTCGGTTAGGTATTAAGAGATGTTTGGTGGCATCTTTCTTTCCACTTTTTGCTCGGCATTTTCCTATTTCGTTCGGAAGAAGGCCTTCTTGCATTATAATCCGGCACGTTGAACTCGCTATAAAAGAATCTTATTTACTTTTCGCTTATAGTGGCATTTCAACATTTCCCATAGACGTGCTTTTTAGCCGTTGCTTGGATATACAAAAACGCACGTTGTCTGCATTTATGCAGATTTGAACGAAAGTGGCATTCCGAAGGATGCTTTAAATTCCTCAGCACGAAACCTCAATGCAAATGGCAAGAGACTTAGCAAATCCGGGAGGATGCTCATCAAATGAGATTTTGTACACAATTTCGATTCTTAGAAGTCGAAACGAGGCCCGTTTTCCCGTTCAACGGGTTTCTCCCTTGACGCGCGTTTCAGAGTGTGTAAAAAAGGGGACGGTGCAGTGATTGAATTGGGAGGAAACTTCTGCAATTTTGGACGGGGTATTTCTTAACGTTCTCCGCACAACAACGCGAACTATAGCGTTAAAAACAGAACAGGCGTTACCACGAAACCGATAACAATCCGAATTGAACTTAGCTCAGTTCGTGTCCATTAATTTTGTCTTGGGACAAATTATCTAATTTACCCCAGGGACGTACAGTACTTCAAACAAGCTAGACGCCGAGCAAATTTGCTCTAATTATGAGAAAAGTAGTGATACAAACTCTTGTTTAGTTATGATTCCACGAGCTCGAAATAAGTGGCCTCTTCAAGTGGTTTTGTAAACGAATCTTCGTATATAAAATGAGATGTTTGAACAGTTGTTTCAAATGACAATTACATGATAGACAAAAGTACAGTGGGCCGCATATGAGAAAAATTCAGATAAAAGTTTAATTTGATTTATTTTAAACATATCGAAGTTTAAAGTTGTATCCTTGGGAATTCTTTACACGTTTAATAACCTAATAGCATAAGTCCTTAACTCAAATCATTTAAATCGAGTGTAAGCCAGTTTACCGAAACTGACTTTGCAATCGAATATTTGTGTCCATTTGCTTTCAAAGTTGATTATTTCATTTCCTGTTTTATTACTCATTGCGCTATGTGTATACAAAAAACTCGCACAGATCAGCACTGCGAGTTTGCCCAAGCCCAATATAGTCCATGAAGTTGAAATCGGAAATATTCTCTCTTTCAGGCATTCCAAGTGCAATCAGATGGGGAAAAAATCTCGCAAGAAAATTGAGCTTAATTAAACAGAAAACCCATTAACTTCATCACTCCCTTAATTAACTCGTATTACGCCTAAATTCCCCGCATTGCAGAAGATGCTTGTAGCTCGTAATTAGGCGCACAAAGGTTTTTCACCTCGAATTTAGCCATAGTTTTGGGCATACTATGAAAGGTTAGATTCTTACTAACCGTAAAAATAGCTTTGCATTTTTGAAAGAAAATGAAATACAGTAAGGAAATAAAATAATTCGCTTCATTGGCACATTTTTCTATTTCACGACGTGAACTTTTGCAAGGCATACATATGGCCAAGATATTTCCTCAAAGGAAATCAATGGTCTTCCCATCTAACCTGAAAAATGTAGAATAATTCCAACTTATTTGGCTAGGGGAGTAGAGAAACCTACAAAAAAACTCATTTAATCTTCCTATATGTGCCATATATCCAAATCCTGCTCACAGTTTGTCAATAAATGCAACTTCCAGTTTTCAATTTTATTCAAGGCAAGTTTAATATGAAAAATGCATATACAGGGCGAATCATTAGTGTCGCCCCATAAGTATCAATGCATTATAAATGTAGTTCGCCCCCTTTTACTTCGTAATGGGAACGTTTTCAAACACAGGTGTCCAAAAATTAATGCTGCATTTCATGAGCAATATTATATTTTAATAGGTTTCAAAAAATGTTATTATCTTGTAGACGTATTTTCAGGATTGTGCAAAAGAAAACCGAACTTCACAAAATTCGAAAATTGTAAACGATATTTCGTATGAGACTAACAAAAGCGTTTTAAGGAATTATATCATGTTTGCAAGACAAGTTTTAAGCAAAATAAAGCAAAAAAAAGAAAGAAAGCACTTTAGCCAAATAAAAGTATTCCAATTTTATTTTTCCTATTTATGGGAGCAGGATTTTAGCTTTACGATTCGCTTTAGCTCGTAAAAATAAATCAGAAAGTTCCACTTTTGAGTCTTCTTAAATCCGTTCAACGAAATTTTAAAATCATACCCTGTTTTTCAACTTTTAGCCAGAAAAAATGAACAGCTTATGAATAAATTTGACTTTCAACTCTTTCGTTCATAAATTTTCTACCGAAAAAAAAAAAACTCAGGCCCCATTTACTTCATGAAACTCCATAAAACTAACTAGGCATTTAAAAAAAACAGTTTATTTGTTTATCCTTCAGTAATAAATGTAAGGTGTAAAATCAAACATTCACATGGTTTTCTATGAGAGATGGTACAAAATAATGCTAAATTAAATCGATTATGTCTATAGGTGTTTGCTTAGGACATAATCGTCTAATACGTCTACTTAATGAAAACGAACAATGTACACAGGCCCTCAAAAGTACATTTTGATTAGTTACGGAATCTATGGTGCATTCGAGGCCCATAAATAACGAATAAGCCTTTACATGAAGGCTGCTATAACTCAGTGAGGCATTTTCAAAACTATTTCTTCGGAAAAGAGAAAGCAGAAAAATCTCATTGCACCGTATAATGTAAAATAAATACACTATAAATCATCTGATAGAAAACGAAATAATCTACGGGTAAAAACAAGACACTGAATAAATATTTACGTTCTTTTCACCGGTAAAATAAGCTAAATTGGATATCATATCTCGTTACAACCTACGTCAATTTTCGAATAAAACATTGACGTAATCTTAAGTGAAGCAAGCATTTCCGAGAAACAATTTCGTGTCTCGGCATTTCCCTTGGTCATGGATAAAGCATTGATACGACGACATGATGGATACTTGAGAAGTGGCTTTGCAATTTGTCGATATTTTGTCGCCTATTATTCAAAATTGGGAGGGCACACTCCTGGGGCTTGGTTCAAAAACTGAAGCGTTTCTAAAAAATTACATCATCCATTTGAGCGAAACGCTGTTATAAATAAACTGTATAAGCTAAAGTGAATTTGTCACAGTAAATATGACTTTCAATTCTGATGCAGGACGTTTAATTTTAAAAATTGACATCGGTTGAAACCAATTTCTCAAATATAATGAAAAATAGAAGAATAAAGAAGAATAAGAGATTCTGCACTAAGGGGTATCAACCCCTTCTAGCATTTTTTCTATGGATAATTTGTGTAGTTGTTTTAGGTTATTGTCTTAGTTAAGTTCTTTGATGTAACAGGTGGCAACTCTGTAGAGTAGTATATAATGAAAAATATATATCAACAAACAATTAGCGTCGTTATCGCAATTGTAACGAATTTAACCGCGTTAAGGGTTGTCTATATAAACTTCTTTAGGATTAAGGTGCTGTATAAGTACAACTTGTCATTAAACTTTTTATCCCTCGAGTATTAAAGTATACATGTACACGTTATTTTGTGGTAAAGAAGAGATAAATGCATCTAACAATTCTTCTGATGGAAATCCATCCCAATACGTGTTGTTTCATTGCACGTTTATGAAGTTTCGGATTCAGTGATTCCTATATATACTTGGAAATAAAGTTTGCATTAATGTACTTTGTTGGGTTAATCACAATGTACAGTGTATAAATGAACGCCCTCAACCATACAGTCATAAGCCGGTAGGAATACGGATAATAAAGAAAGTGAGGGATGGAACTATCCCAAGATTCTCGCAGAAAAGATGTACTTATCACTTTGGAAAACTAAAAAAATCCAGATAGAGGACTAGCGTCTCCCTAAAATTTTCATTATACCAAAATACGTTTTTCCCCAAAACGTACAATGTATCATTAGACAAAGATAAACGATGACCGTTGTAATCAAAATTGTTGAAGAGTGCATGAATGTAGTAGCTCTAGAAGTCGAGTGCAACATATTAGACATTTCAATTATTCGTTTATTTTGGCATCAATTTCATTATTAAAAATTACGCTAATTGCGAAGAAGTTGAGAAGGTGCTGCTGTCTCGTATAACGTTTCGGCATTTTAGCATTTAACTTGAATGAGTTAATAATTAATTGCGCTTGCTCGGTGTTAGATTACATTATAGCAGTTCAATTATTTATTAACAAGGTTAACGGATTCGTATTTGACACGTACATGTAAACGTCAGGAGTCATGTGTTTGGTTTAGATTTGGGCGCGGAGTCATGTGTGTGTGACGTCACATACCTACATTAAAAATGGCTGGACAAATTAAGGATTTGAAACAATGCCGTTTCTTATGTACCTTTCAAGAATGGACGGGCTGAATGCATGCATATTTTGTTTAGAAAGTAATATTGCAACCAGTTATTTAGGAAGATAGGAGGAATGTCCAGTAATGTGTGTGTGACGTTACGAACCTAAAAATGGCTGGACAAATTAAGGATTTGAAGCAATGCCGTTTCTTATGTACCTTTCAAAAATGGCCAAACTGAATACATGCATATTTTGTTTAGAAAGTGATTGCAAACAAGTTTTTCAGGAAGATAGGAGGAATGTCCAAGATTTGCAATAATAAGAGCACGATGCATGGCTTGGCAAACAAACAGTCAAAATTACCTATCGCCATTGGTGGACCACACGCTGGTATTAGGACGTTGTTTACCTTGTCAAATGGTAAATTCAAAGTGGCAAGAAAGGTCAACGAATCCAATTTCTCAGTTTGAAATGCACGGTACGGTTCATGCATGCACACTAACCGATAGTATGAAATCCGTCTTTATTTGGACGTGATTTCAATGTGAAGCAGGTGTGATGAGTGTTAATAATCATCGATCATGCGAAAGTCGTTTATATCCCACCGCTGCCCAAATCCATTGTCGCTCATAAACAATGCTAGTACAAAATCCAGTAAAATCTAATAACAACTTACCACGTAAGAAACTCCCGACACAAATATTTCCGAGTATTTTTTTTTCAGGCAGACTGATCGAGTGTTAATCACACAGCTCCCAACATTGCCACGATGTACCCAGAAGAAGTACAGAACAAATACATAAAGAGCCGCGGACCAAGTCAACACTCACTTAATCCTTAGAGATGGTCAAGGAGCCAAAAAAAACACATGGGTACAAATGGAAAATAGTAGCGCCAGTTTAATATCGTGGTGTTTTGTTTTTTCTCAGGGCATGCAGTTCACTCTTCGTTGCCCTGCATTTTGCGTTATTTCGCACTTATCCATCCATCTTAAGGAAGTCCATTAATCCCAAATAGTAATAAACGATCTAAGTAGAACGAAACCCCTATTGGCCAGTCTTATCTGATGCTTCCTAATAGTGGCTGGCTAGCGAGGGCATTAGTGAGGCCAGGCACTAGCGCGACAGTACACGCTGAAATCTCCCAAAAAGCCGATGTCACACATCGGATTATCCTTTCACTATTACCGATGCTTGCGATGGCAGAGTAAATCCTCACGATCACAATTAAGCGTAATCTTCAGAGTTCATAAACCACGTTTACTTCCAATGTTTAAAGGTATACGCTGCGACCGAAAGGAGGAAACAGTTTTCGGAGGAAGAGACCACACTTCCGGTTCATCGACGATTTTGGCACGTTCGCGGTCGCTGCGCTTTCTTAGCCAAAACAACACACTAGCTCCCATCGGGAATTGCTACGTGAAAAACTGGATATGTGAGCACGAGCCGCTCAAAAATCATGCGAAACCTAGCTGGCAAAGTTCAAGGTTCGCGGTGGACTTTGAGAGCGTTTGGAGCGTGGCAATTGCGGTGACGATCAGCAATGCCAACGGACGAGAAAACACGAGATGAGAAAAGATGCTGAGAAACACGTGTTTGCGAACTCGACTCCCGGTGCTGGCTGAGAAACTGCTCTGCTGCTTAACTGCATCCCTGCCGCCAAACGCTGGCGCCAAATGCGGCAGGCAGCGAGCGCTGGCAACTGCGACTACGTCTTTATCGACCGTGCGCCAACAACGGATATGAAGTGAGAAGGGAAGGGTGCTGCCATTTCAACGGACTCCGTGTCCTGACGTCATCATTAAAGACGGCCCGCTCCAGCTTCGTCAGAAGCGACATGACACGATGGACTCAGGCTCATGACAATGCAAACTCGAGTCAAAGTTCCACCTCGAGTAGGCCTACACGATGGGAGGATGCTGCTCTTTTGACGAACTGCGCGGACTCTTGTCGCTTGACCTACTGTACCTCCGAAAACTGCAAACTCCATCTTAGTGCATCTTCCACATTGCGGTGAAGATGATATGGAGATGCTATGAATGATGCACACCCCTGCAGCGTACTAAAACCCAATGTATTAAACGTATTAAATCAGGTCGGTCTCAAGTAGAAGATAAAAGTACTGCTATTTCAGCACAGGGACATTGACTCGTCCTAATGAAATCAATGACCGTTAGAGCTGAAGACTTCTTATTCAATTCAATTCAACTCAGTACCCTACTATCAGTAAATGAATACCATGTGGTAGGGGGGTGTAATCCATCAACCC
>JAQGAO010004089.1:0-15779 GCA_034697705.1 Ommatoiulus sabulosus | reverse complement strand
GAGGATTGGGGATGGAGCTGCTAGCAGACTGAGTGCAGGGATAGCATTTTTCTTTTATTTGGGAAAATTTCCCTGACATTTCCACGACTTCCATGACCACATTTCCCCCCTGACTTCCCTGACCTGTGGCCACCCTGATATCCTCCTGGCAGTAAACAAGGGAACTTCTAAATTACACATATCATTAATTCTATGTACGAGTAAACATGCCGATGAAAGCAATAATCAACTTAATAACATTACAAAATTAGCAAAAAAATGCACAAATTTAAACATGCACTACATGAATAGTGCATGTTGTTCTTCAATGCACAGTATAGGCCTACGGAATACTGTGCTCAATAGTTTGAAAAATCCTAAGTGATAATGAATTTAAATGAAGCATATTTTTAGCTGCTCTAGCAAACTATATATCCAAAATCCTGTATATTCCAAAATCTTGGAAGTCCCTAGATTTTTCGTACGTTTTTCAGAGTTAAATTCGGGCATTTTTCCCGCCATCTTTAAGTTATTTAAGCCTACGTACCGTCCTCGCATTCCCTGACGCTGAAAACAGTCCGGTGTCCTGCTATTTCCAACGATGGAATACGTTCCAAGACAACGACTGGATTTAAATCCTTCTCCAAATCCATTTGCAGGTGGTTAACAACGTGTGAATACGTGTCAAACAAGCATTAAAATGAACACAAAAACACATCTTGAAATCTGCTGTCAGCGTTCCCCGTGTGACAGCGTGCCCATAACGCGAATGCTATTGGTCCAGACAAATCACGTGACATGGAGCGTCAATTTTGAATGTTTTCTAATTTCATTTGGAACAACAAGATGGCTGCTGTTATTTCAGTTGGCAAAGACGAAGGTAGGAATACATTCCGTAATTTAAAAATAAATTAGTTGGAAATTGGAATAGAGCTATTAACGAAGCCATCCAGGGATGCTTTGGGGGAGCGTTTACTATTTTATGAGGTGAAATCGGCAATGTTTTAGGAAATATGGCCTGAGCAAACCTGACATTGGCCATCAGTTACTGTACATTATGTATTCGAATACGAATGGAAAATGCATTCTTCGTTCGTTGTTGACTACGTTGGCGAGTTTTAACGCGTTTTAGAAAAATGTGCGAATTGTTCACCGGTCTGGTTTAGTTGGGTGTTTGGCCTGCTGGCTATGCCGAGGGTGATGCTGTGAGAGGCCGCCGAGCAAACGCGTATTTTTCCGTAGAAAAAAGTCCGCTTGAGGAAACCTCGGTCACGCGAGTTCTCAGGAAAGCTTTTTCCGACTTTTTTCGACCAAAAAAATTTCCCCATAGACAATAGCATTGCCATTGAAAATGCATCGCAAACGCAGTGCCAAGGAAATCAAGCAGTTGTACAATTATATGGTGCTTTATTAAAATTGTAATTAATTAATAATATTATTGAAATGATTATCAAAAATAAATAATTAAATTAATTAAATTAAATTGTAATTAATTAATACAATTATTGAAATAATTACCATAAAAAAATTCAGAAAATTGTTTCAATTTATTAAATACATGTAAATGAATAGAAACTAATTAAAAATGATTAAATTCGTAAATTAATCATTTAATCAAGTAAATCAAGTAAATCAATCATTTAATCAATTAATCAAGTGAAATATAATTTTAAATTTTATGAAGCAGTTAAAAATACAATTCAATAAACAATTAAAAAAAATTAATAATAATTTAATATAATTTTTTTATATAAAAATAAATTTAGTGTAGTAACTTTTCATAAAAATGAATTAAATGTAGAAATATTTTTTTTAAAGCTAATTAAAAAATGAAGTTAATGAAAAAGTCTTAAGAAACACAATTAATGAAGGATATTTGTAAATGCCGAATCCTTGAAAACAAAATACTCAGTTATACCGAGCAGGAGATTGTGGTTTTTCGTGGTTTCTAGAATTTTCAAATTTTTTTCACGTTTTCAATCTACAATTTTCAAAAATTTTCCACGTTTTCCATCATCAATTTTGAACATTTTCCCCATGTTTTCGGTCTTTAATTTTCACATTTTCATTGATCAATTTTTATTCTTCGATTTTGCACAATTTTCTGGTTTTCATTCTTAAATTTCATACAATTTTTTAAGTTTTCATTGCTCAATATCAGCACAATTTCCCAAGCTTTCATTTTTCAATTTTGTAAAATTCTCCATGATGCTGTCGATTAATTTATCAAATGTTTTAACGTTTTTATTGCTAATTTTTTCAAAATTTTCCAATTTTAAAAATATTTGGAACTGTTCAATTTTGCACGTTTTCATAGTTCAATTTAGCACGTTTTCATAGTTCAATTTAGCAAAAATTTCCAAGCTTTTATTGTTCAATCTTCAAGTTTCGAAATTTTGCAAAGTTTTTTGATCAATTTTGCAATTTTTTACCACGTTTTCATTGTTCGATAGCTGCAAAATTTTACACGTTTTTCAAATTTACAAAATTTAAAATTGTCATTGATAACATTAGCACATTTTACTCGTTTTCATTGATTATATATATTTATATTAAAATATAATGTACAATAAAGATAATTGATACTTAAGATTTTCAATAGGCTGAACTCACCCTCAGTTAAAAAAAAATTATCTACGCCATTGCTGAGTGGGGCCGCCAGATTCCGAGATGCTCGAGACCAGAAATGTCTCGATATTTACACACACAATGATCTTGGAGATGAGATCGAGTCATACAAGTCTAAAATGACAATTCATTTGCATGAATTGTATATTATTAATCCTTCAGGAACAGGTGTGGAATTTTCTACTTGTAGCGTCATGTTGGCACTCAAAAGTTTTGGATTTTGAAATTTCAGATTAGGGATACTCAATATATTCCTTCATAAAGGAATATACCGAAAAAGGAGTTTGAAAATAGATGACGATGATGATTTTATCTACTTTTCAGGAAATTCAGAAAATAATCAAATAATTACAATCAAATTTAAGCCTTTACAAAATTACGATTTTTGACCCCTTGAAAAGCGTAGGTAATTAGTGCAGTGACAAAATTTCTAATTTTCCCGTTTGCTTATTAGTGGGATTACAAGGATGGGAACGCCTATACAGGTATTCCAAGAAATTTTGGAAGCAACTCTTGATAAAAATGTACAATTTGAATAACATATAATACTGATTTGGAAAAGATTTTCTCCCCCAAAGTAGATTTATTTTATCCGCCTTTCTTAGCAGGAAAGGCGTTAATATGTAAAAAATTCGAAAACGTTCCATTGTTGTTTTTTTAACGAGATTGAGAGTGGTAAACCTTAAACCCAATTTATTTTAAGCTTTTTAGAAGCCACTCCTGATAAAAATACTCATTTGGAAATGATTAACTTCCTCAATGTACAGAAATTTAATTTCATCCGTTTCTCCTTTAAGCACAGTCTTAACGTTCTATTACTCGAAATGATTTTGCATTTTTTCCATGCTATTTTTTAAAAGTTAACGAAGAAATGTAATTAATTTTTAAGCCTGAGAGGACAGTGATTTTTCTATAAATGTCTGCTTTATTACCTGTGACCATGGTCACGTCTCATAATCAACCCAGTTTTCTAAAGCCGGTCATACACGAGGAAAGTTACATCTGGAAATACGGCATGTTCAAAAAGTTCTGTTTTTTAAAATGTGAATTACGAGAAATAAAATGTTTTAATTTGTCAATTATGAAAACATAAATGAAGTGTAATTACTTTCAGTTTGAAATTTTTGTTTTTAAATGACATGGTGAGTAAAATGCTCAGAAATATGCGCTACACTTTTCGGACACGCCTAAAATTGCCAAGTTTCCAGATATAACTTTCCCTACGTTTGGCTAGCTTCAGACTGACGCCTTTTTTCAAATTCCTCTACATGTTCAGTGTATCACTGTCAGCGGCAACTGTTATGTTACAATTGTTACGACTTTGCACTCGTGAAAAGCTTTAGAATAAAACGTTCATTGTGCCAACAAATCGAAACCCAACATGAGGATATTGAGTTTGAGCGCCGTTTCTGGTAATTTGGCAAAGCTGGAAGCATTAATCGGTGCTACCCCAAACTTATAATTATATTTAAATGAAAGAACTGGGTCACTTGTTTGTGATTGCAACAAAACAAACTTTCTATTATGTTGAAAAGAACATTTATTACAACGCAAAAGAGGCAACTTTCATTCGTGAAGTACTTGGTTGCATTTCTTCTTCATATTCAATTTGAATATGTGGCCGCTTTATTTTTGGTTTCTTGGCTTTTGGATTCTTTTCATCATTGCTGGAATCCTCATCGTCATTGGCCATGTCCTGAAACAAAATGTACAATCAGTTTATTATCGTTGTAATAATAAACGTGCGAGGGGAATATCCGTTACTCTCGAGTTTTGACAATTTTTCTTTTAATTTTATCAAATGCGAACATCGTAAGGAAAATTGGGAATGTTAACGAATGATATTGACTGAATTTTCAGGCAGATTAACAACAATGCGACGTACACCTGCTTATCAAAGTCTATTAGGAGAATTTATGAAACGAATAAATCTCCGCAAGCTGAAACCTTTCGAGAATTAAGTAAATCTGGGATTCAGTTCCCATAAAGTGGAAAATTACCTCCATATCTGATAAATCACTTTCTTCAAAATCTTCATCAGCGACATACTCTACATCACCAACGCCCTTTTTGGATGTAAATGATAAAATTTTGTTAACCACCTTTTACGCTCGATTCAGAAATTAGGGAAAAGAGCAGCAATATTGGGAGGGCTAAATCTTACTTCATGTTCTACTTCCTTTTCTTCCTCTTCCAATTCCTCTTGCCCATCTTCGAGCTCGCTTTCGACTTCTTCTTCATTCAGAGCTTTGTCGAATGCAATTTGCGGGAAATTATAAATGTCACCATACTAGAATGAAATAAATTTAAAGTTTAGCTCACTTAACTTTTTTCACCAATAACACCCACTCATAAAAACAATTTTGAAACTTCATCCCCCCTATATTATCTAGAAGTACTTTTCACTCAAATTTTTATGCTGCCTCATTAGCAGTCATAAACTATAGTTGAAAAATAGCTGATTTTATGTATTATTGCTTTCAGAAACTTGTCCTACAAAATTTAGCCAAATTAATCAGTCAGTATTAATTTTCTTAAGTATTTTTAATTTTATTTTGGAAATTCTCATTTCTTTTTTTGAGCACAAAGATTAACTTAGGAAATTTTTTGAATATTTATTTCGAAAAATGCTTTATTTATAAAAACATTTTTTTTTTTTGAATTTTGAAATAGAAATTTCTTTGATAAAAAAAAGATGGGAATTTATACTTGATATTTAGTCATAAATGGATGGTATTTTAAATTTAAATTAAGTAAGGTCAGCAATTAATTTAGCACATGTCAAACCTTCCCATCAAACCAGCTTTTTCCTGATCTGAATTCTGCTTACCGTTCCTTGTTTCAGCCTCTCCAGCAATTCTTTTTCGATGGTGGTTTCTAGTCTTGCAGCCACCAGCGCCTTTTCTTCTCGCCTCCTTTCCCGCCGCTCTATCTTTCGCTGCAGTGGCACCAGTTTTTTCCTAAAATAAGAGGCAATCGTATAAATATCTCGTCGTGATAACGCGTTCCAAGGAGACTACATAAAAGGGCACGTTCACGTTGAAGCGTTTTCCAGTCGCCTGCCAACAAGTGTCGCTTACTGGTATTGCAGACGCTTACCGCTAAGCAACACTTGTTGGCAAGCCACTGGAAAACGCTTCAACGTGAACGTACCCAAACTCTAAAACGCCTAACTTACTGTCGGCTTAGCCTCAGCCGCCTCATTCGAATGAGATACTGCGTTATTTTCACGAGCCTCTGCTTGCATTTATGAATTAAATGGCCGGGCCAGTAGAGCAGCTGCTCGTTGATCTGTTGAATCGCAGCTTCGAAGTTGCGAGAAAGTTTCACTTTCTCCCACATTTGGGCTGGGAACGCTGCCCTTTCAATTGTCTTCATGTACAGAAAACAAATACCTGTAAAATTAATAAAGATAACATTTTTATTTCAGCTCCTTCATTATCCTCGGCGTTAGTTAAACCTGCAACTTGCCCTTTTCCTCTCTGATCGTCGCATATCGGCTGTTGGCCAACGGACACGATGACCTGTTGCAAAGACCGGTGAGATTGTATTCATTGCGGCAAAACTTTTGTGTCTTTGTGCTGGAAATTAAACAGATACACGTACAACATTATGATGTCTTTCCAAGGCACAGTACATGCTCAATATGGCTTTTCAGTCATGTCCATGCATATAGGTTACTTACTTGACTTTATGGGAACAGAATGTTTTATTGATGATGCTCCAAATAACCTGTCAAGAAAAATTAAATGTATTCATGTATCATTAAAATTTCAGGTAAAATAATACGCGTTTTACCGCCGCGTACGTGTATACGACATCACAGGTAAATGGATGAACATACATGTACATACGCAATACGTGGTTTTAGGAAGGGAAAAACATTAAGGATTAAAGCAGGGTTAAGCATCGAGTAACTCAAGCGCTAAAACATGTACTTACGTCGTCGTTCTGCATTTTGAAACGTTTTGTTTTCCTTATACTTTATCTATACACAACACATGGCATTCTAGGCCTACGGTAAAGTGCCTTGGATCATAAGATAGATGTTTTACTCCTTTCAAACGGAGGGCTATATAATTAGCCAGTGTGCACATTTGTGCTACTCTGCGACTAACCGTGTCAGGGTTGTGTCAGACTTTCAGAGGCGACACTCCACAGAACAAAATATACACTGAATGTCGGGTGGCGCTTCCGTCAACGTTGGCTTTCACTTTTTTGCAGTTTTGTACCATTTTGACAGCGAAATAAGTAGTTTTTCTCGTTAACACGTTGTTTTATTCTAGTATTAAAATGTAAATTGTCGCAAATATTATTTATTTCCTCTATAAATTTATCGGTATTTTCTTTAATTTTAGACGAGTTTTGTTCGCCAGCGTTGCATTCTGGGTTCCGATCACGTGAGGGAACATCATTTTTCCCACAATGCAGCCTGTCCAAACAGTAGAAAATTTCATCATCGCCTCAAATTACTGAGTGGCTCAAATTCAATCGAAGCTGGTCACCGTAGGGAGGTTCACCATTAATCTCTCTGGAATTTTCTAGTCCCGTGAATAATTCATGTAATTTCTGGACGCTCGCATGCTATGGCATTCCAAGAAATTCCAAATAGGAGGATCTGAACATCTTTCGCGTGCGTAATCTCAAAGAATCTTATCTCAGGTAGGTGAACTTGGCCGAGCCCGAAATTTTCTTTCTATAGAAAACCATAGTTAGTTTTTAGGGTCCTTGATGTTCTGGTTCACTGACAGTCATTGGCCCACTTCAATTTTAAATTCATTGGCATATAGGCGTTTGGTCCTTAACATTGCCCTTTGGATCAATCATCACTTGCGAAACTTTTAAGTCTTTATTATAAAGTCCACACGTGTTTCGTCAGTTTCTTTTTACTTTGCATTTTGACCCTTTGCGACATCATGTCCCTTCATGAATTATTGAATGCATGGAGTTAACGTACTATACTGTGTTTCAACTAAACTAAACTAACTGTGTGCGATACTCTTAGAAAACGTAAGTATGGCAAGTCCAGCTTTTATACATTTTTTTACATTTTCAGAAAACGAAATGGTAAAATTTTATGGTTTTTGATTGTCAAATTACATGTGCTTGAACATTTTTTTTTCTTCTCCTTAAAGCATTGATTTTAAATCAATTTTAAAAAAAGAATAAATAGGAAATGAAATTTAAGTAATTGAAACTTTAAAAGCTCGAGGTTGACTTTAAGCTTCGTCTTTTGAATTTATTTCAAATTGTTTATGTATCTTGACATAATCATTTACATAGTCCTTAAAATCAATTTTAAAAAAGAATAAATTGGAAATGAAATCTAAGTAATTGTAACTTTAAAAGCTCGAGGTTCACTTTAAGCCTCGCTTTTTGAATTCATTTCATATTGTTTATGTATCTTGCTTGACATACTCATTTATAGAGTCCTTAAAATCAATTTTAAAAAAGAATAAATAGGAAATGAAATTTGATTAATTGTAACTTTAAAATGCTCGAGGTTCACTTTAAGTCTCGTCTTTTGAATTTATTTCATATTGTTTATGTATGTTGACATACTCATTTACAGTGTTTGCGAGTCGTCTTTTGTCAGTGGCCAAATTAGTAATTATTTTGGTCTTTTATTGTAATGTTGATTTTTTTTTTACTCTTGGCTGAAATGAGCTTCTTTAGGAATCGAAGTTGTTGTTTTTTTGCTTCATATAATCTATTCTTTGTCATTGAGCTTATTATCCAAAAAAAAATCTTCCAAGTTGCAGAGGGATTGTTCTTGAAAAATTATGTTTTAGGAAGGAAATGGCCCATGATTATTATTGGACTTTATGCTGTTGATACTGTGGTGTTTAGAAACAAGATGATATCAATGCGTCTCAAAATTATACTGTTTGTTGTTAAGATTTTAGCTATTGTTCTGGTTAGATTTTTGAATGAAATGAAGGATGTTGTTATATAGAGCATTTTAATTGCTGAATTAGTTTTGTAAGTACAATCTCCGACCATGAAATAATCTTCTTATCACGGAGTACTAATGAACGTTAGTCTCCCGGGATTAATTCAAGGCAACACAATTACATTCGTGGTTTATGTAATAAGGTTCTAAAGCGGATCTCTGAAAAAAACAAAACATTCTTTGAGCATGAACGTATTTTTAATCTTGATCAAGAATAACGAAAATAACATGGGAATAATTTCCCGCATTTTTAATTCCTTCACAATGACAAAATACTTGAAAATACATAAAAATGATTCCAGTGTTATTGATTCTTGTTTGTTGGATTAAATTTCTGGAAGATCCATTCTCATAAAACCTAATTGGCTGAAAAAAATTACCCTCGTTGAAATAGTAGCCCTTTTTGCAGCTCTTTTTTTTCAAAGTCAGTGAAGAAATGAAAATTTTTGAAAAACGATCAAACTTCTATGTCTGAAATGGTAAAATCTCGGAAATCAATTGTGTGAAACAAATAGTTTTGAGAAATTGTAAATCTTTCCATTTATTTTTAAAATAAAGTTAGCGTGAAAACGAATCGCAAGAATGCATGTGACATTTCGCAATTTATTTCACTAATTTTAGCCAAAAAACATGAATAAGATGCTGATCTGGATATTTTCAATTTGCAGGTTTCATCAGTCGCGACAATGGGTGGAGTGGAGTTGAAAATCGTTCTCTTAGGCAAAGAATTCTGCGGCAAGACAAGCTTGTTGGAAAGGTATCTCAACGACCGATTTCTAGAATCGCCCTATCAGAATGTGAGTAATGCTTGCGTTAAACACATCGACTTGACAATGTGCCATGACCTCATTTGCCTTAACTTGCTTTAGACCATCGGCGCGGCATTCGGAGCAAAGCGTGTCAACTTGGTAAATAGGACGCTCACGATGGGCATCTGGGACACTGCGGGCAGTGAACGGTACGAGGCGATGAGCCGAATATACTACCGAGGAGCACAGAGCGCCATCGTGTGCTATGACCTAACTGACCAAACGAGCTTCGAGAGGGCCAAGTTTTGGGTCACTGAACTGCAACAGAATGAGGAGGCAATTCAATTCACCATTTTTCTTTCAGTTATTGCTTCTCGGGCAAACAAAATGCTAAGATATAGTTTTTAAGATCAGATTTCTGTTCGTGATTTAGAATTGCAAGCTGTACTTATGTGGCACCAAAAAAGACATAGTTGTCGACAATTCTGAACGGCGTAAGGTTACCAAAGGTCAAATTATCCGTTTTGCTACTGGTGAGCGAGATATTTGCATAAGTTCAAGATGTTAGAGATGAAAAAGTACGCAAAGTCGTAACCGTTTCTTGATTGTGTTTTAGAAATTGATGCCGAAACGTTTGAAACGTCAAGTAAAACAGGGGAAAATGTTGGTAAGTGTATCGGTTTAGCATCAAAACTTTATTCCTTTTATGACTTTTTAACAGTTTCATTGCCTAGCAGTTTTTGGTTTGTAAAAAAGAATACATTATTATGGTCATAATGAAATGATACTTTCTCAATGGTCAAAAAATGAATTTAAAATAAAATGCTAAAAATTAATTTTTAGAAAATTTCAAATCCATTTTTGATCACTTACTCTTTTGACGTTTTTTTATGGATTTTTCGGATTCAGCTCATCATTACGCGTCGAATAAGCCCAAAATCAAGTGATTCAGAGAAAAACTTTTTATTCGACCAAAAAAAAAAACATTTCCATGTGACCATGTCCTATCGTTTTACTCATTTTATTTTAAATAAATGTATATGATAATTTTTATGAAATGTGCAAAAAGAACTGTCATAAAAGCCATCCCTGATGCCTTTTTTGTTGACGTTTTTTTAAATAACACAACATTTACTCTTGTTTTCAGTCATTTTAATCAAAATTTTGCAATTTCCTTTCAGTTGACTTATTCTATAAAGTTGCAGAGGACTTTGCCAGGAGTCAAAAAACTCAAAAGAAACGTACGTATTTACTTGTTGCTAAAGATCCACCACACAATGTAATTAATTTCAAAGAATATCACCAAATATTCAGGTTTCTTTTAGGTAAAAGGCCCCCAAAAATTTTAAAATTAGGTAATTTTCTACAATTTAAAACTTCTGCTATAATGCGTTAGTTCATTAGAAACACCTGTTTTTTGTTAAAATTTGAATACTTTAAATTTGGTTGTTGTTAAAGAATTTGTGCAATCTTAACACCATCAAAAGCCACACTTTATCAGCACCTATAATTTATTTGAATATTTTGTTAAAGTCGGGTACAGGCTATCACCAGACCAAAACTAAAGACTCCAAACTTTGAATCTTTTTTTGGTTTGTGGCAATGAAAAAAAATGGCGTAGCAAACTGTTTTTGCCAAACTAAAAACTAGAAAATCAAGTTTGCAAACTAAGTTTGGCGTTCCCGTCGAGTAGCGGTGAGATGAAAGGGAAATAGCCAAACTTTTTGGCGGTGGCGCTGCTATCAGTGCTTCGGATTTACGGTAATGATGCTGCTACAGACGACAGCATATCGTATCTATCGGGTTTTGAAGTCTGTATACTCTGTCGTCTGCTGAGGTTTGTCAAAATGGTTTGTTGCAGTGTGTACGCTCAGGTTTTTCAAAACTAGCGTGTACCCGACTATTTGATGAAAACTGGAGGTAATTTAAGTGCGCAATGGCAATATCTTGAGAGAATGAGTATAGTTCGTCCGAAAAAAAAATTGTGCATTGTAACCTGTTATATACATGTATTAACACTTTTTCCAGGAATGTCTGATCAACGGATAGAATTGACTAAATCTCCTAAGAAAGGTCTTCTGCCGTGCTGCTAACTAGGCTTTCGGTATTTATACAAAGTTCCTGGACCATTCTGTTATCTTGCTCAATTAAGCAAATGGGCCCACAGATGAATTTTCAGCCTATGAAATTGTGACACGCTATTGTTGCAACGGAGGCTGTGCCTTATTAATCATCGAGGCTACTCATTCTGGTCCATTTACAAAGGGCCTACATATACCAAATTCTCGCGGCGCACAATATGTAAATTCTCACAAATCATATATATACGGAGTGTATTTTATCTGTTAAGCACATTGTGATTAAATTGATTTCTTATAAAATCTTCCGTTACTTAAGTTGTGTCCTTTTCCTTTCAAAATCAACTTCATCCACCTTTGAGAAAAAATTCCATATTTTTTTGTTTATTGCTGAGCATTTAACATTTTTAAGTTTTCGATTTTCATCCGCAAACCCCTACGTCTTTTTAGGCGCATAATTTTTGCATGTTTTTAAAATTTGTTTCGTAAAATTTTACTAGCGATGATAAAAATCGAAATGCATTTTAAGAGGGCATCCTAGTGGCCGATTCCCGATGTATTTTTATATCGATAAAGAATGGAAATTTCACGAGTTCCCAAATCTTAGTTAATTCCCTTCGTTAGAAGAAACCTCGAAAATATTTAACGACATGCTTAAAACTTAACTTGGAAAAATTTCCATAAAGGACATTTAAAACTAGCTCGTATCCAAATATCAAAATGATCAAAAACTGTCGTCAAAATGTCCATGTTTTTGACATTATTTCTGGGTCAATAAGACGTCACTTGATCACATTTTTTAGATCTAAGGTAGGGCGCTCTTCTAGATGACACGTGACACGATAATGACGCTTGACTCGTACGCAACACGTCGAAGCCAATGAAAACATATGGGTCAAGCGCCAACTGAAGTGACACATTTCTGTGGACGCTAACATTGCGGACAAGTCAAGCGTCATATCGTGTTACGTGTCATCTAGGTGAGAGCCCTGCCTAAATTACCGCAAAAAAGGACATTATTTTTCAAAAAATGACAAAGAAAAGCGTCGTTTTACCTGTTAAAGACCTGTTAAGAGTGACCACCAAAAAAAATGCAATGTTGGTCACTGTACACAGGCGGCCATTATACAAAGAATACCTGAATTAAATTAAAATGAACATGTACACTGTACTTGTACATGTAGACTGTAATACATGTAGTAAAACCACAAAACCAAAAAAGTACAGAATCATCATATCCATGTGCATTACATACAGTATACATTTATTGCCTTATAACACATTTGTTGTTTTTTATAAAGAAAAAATTAAGTTTTCCTCGTTTTAAATGCTTTTTGCTAATCTGAATAACAACGATTGGTTGAATTATTTGATAACCACTTGGTTAAACCAGGATGTAATCTGGTCACTCATCCGTTATCTGGTCACTTTATAAGATACATTGGCAATGTAAAAATTGCAAAAAATACAACACCCACTGGTCACAGTACACAATAGATAGGTGGTCACTATACGGAGAATTTTTATGAAGAAAATGTACAGTAGAAAAAACAAAACACTAAAAAGTGGTCAACATAAACAGGTGGTCACTTTTCCAGGTTTTACTGTCCGTTCACAATTTCTGAAAATGTTCTCTAATCGTGTAGTTAAATTTTTTTCAATCTCAGAACCACTGGGGTTAAACCAGGATGTGATCTGGTCACTTAATAAGATACATTGGCAATGTAAAAAATGCAAAAAATACAACACCCACTGGTCACAGTACACAATAGACAGGTGGTCACTACACGGAGAATTTTTATGAAGGAAATGTACATTATAAAAAACAAAACACTAAAAAGTGGTGAACATAAACAGGTGGTCACTTTTCCAGGTTTTACTGTCCGTTCACAATTTCTGTAAATGTTCTCTAATCGTTTAGTTAAATTTTTTTTTCAATCTCGCATCTTTCTCCATGGAGTCCCCGTTCCATATCGTTCATCTAAAGTCAGTAATCACCGGCGATTATGCGATGTAATTTGTTAATTTTTCCTTGCCCGGTCCGCCCGGAGGCCGGCTCGTCAACGCGTTTCGCCGTAATTCGAGGCGACGTGTTCAACTTTTCCAACCGGCCATTATGCAATTTGCATGTCAGTCCTTATGCTAACAAAGTCATCACCTCCTATTTAGTCGTTCCTCGTTACGATGGGCAGTAAAAAACTCGGTGCTCGCGTGAATCTCCTCCCCCTGCCCGGGGTCGATCCCGGTGGCGTGTGAATGCATGGGAATGGGTCAGGGGTCAGCCGGGGCCGAAGGGCAACCATCCGGCGGCTGCTAGCCTTTAATATCGCCCTCTTAAAAAAACATTAAAAATGCGGCACCCATTCAGCACTTTTAGGCACTTTTCGACCCCTCCGGCCATCCGCTTACCTGCGCCTATATAAGGGGAACCCTTTCAGCTTGTTTTCCCAATTTAGCCCCCCTGGCGAGGACCACCGTCAATTGAAACGCGGAATCGACCGCATTTTTAATACGGAACAGAGTGTTGACTTCTGGAATGCCGTATCTGGCCATGAACGCATTGGACGGCCGGAACAAGGATTGGACGAAAATGCAATGATAGAGGACATGCTTTTGGACGGGTCAAAATGTTGACCACTCCCCTCTTCCCACTTTAACCATCGCCCGGGCACTCACCCAGAAAACGGGGTTCCCCCAGACCTGGAAAACCTGGAAAAGTCGGGGAACTTGGAAATGACCTGGGAAAAGTCAGGGAACTTGAAAATGACCTGGGAAAAGTCGGGGAACTTGAAAATGACCTGGGAAAAGTTAGGGAACTTGAAAATGACCTGGGAAAAGTTAGGGAACTTGAAAATGACCTGGGAAAAGTCGGGGAACTTGAAAATGACCTGGGAAAAGTCATGAAGCTTGAAAATGATCTGGGAAAAGTCGGGAAAATTGAAAATTACCTGGGAAAAGTCGGGGAACTTGAAAATGACCTGGGAGAAGTCAGGGAACTTAATGACCTGAGAAAAGTCAGGAAAGAATAGTTTATTTTGAAAAAGTCAGGGAAATTCAGCGCAGCCATGGCGATCCAAAATTAATACTTCTACAAGGTTAGCTCAGGGCCCATTTTCCGAGTAGGAATTTGTAACAAAATTTCCACATTTTCGGAGTACAGATTTGCAAAATGTTTCACGTTTTCCATGTACAAATTTATACAATTTTTCCCGTTTTCTGAGTATTAATTTGCAAAATGTTCCACGTTTTCTAAGTACAAATTTGCAAAATTTTCCACGTTTTCCGAGGACAAAATTTAAAAATTTCCCACTTTTTCCGAGCCCAAATTTTCAACATTTTCCGAATACAAAATTGTCGTTAGTAAATTTTTAAAAAAAATATTTTCCAGTGTCAATTTTTCACGTTGTCATTAGTCAGGGTAAATTTTTTTAAAACCTTGAAAAGTCATTGAAGTTGAAAATTTAATTTTTAGGGGAACCCTGTGATATGACACGTGATTTGTCCTGTAACCGTCGAATCCAGCGCCCACTGAAGTGGCATCATTTCATGTTTGCATTATTTTTGACATGTTACGGACAAATCACGCGTCACGTCTTTCTCATATTACGTGTCATTTCCGCGAGTGCCCGGCCTTATTGCTAGGTGGCGCTGGTGTCGAGCTCGGGTTTTAAATTTCGAAAATGGCGTCGTTTCGTTCGAAATTCGCTGAATTTTTGGCGTCAGCCTTTTGTTTATAAATGGAAGATCATCAGTAGGATTTCGTAATGAAGTACGAGGTAAAGTATTTATAATTAGTGTCACGCCTAATTAATCGTCCTAGTTTAGTCGAATTTCGAAAAACAAGGCAGTTTACGTTACGCGTAATGAGGCGATCGAGCTGGCCTTCATAGCGGTGAGCGAAGTTTAAAAAATGTAGAAACTTTGATTCAAATTCGTTTTGTGTGAGCATTTATGATCGCTGCAAAAGTAAAGTTGACCGATTATTTTCGATTTGTTAAAATGAGAGGTTAATCGGACCCGAGTTAACAACAATTCAGTGAATGGAATTGCGCTAATACGAATCCACCGCTGTTTGTAGGTGGCGCTGCTAGCTATTACAACTATTTTGTGCATCAGTTCCAGATGGAGAGATTTGGTGGGTGAATTCAAATCCAGAATCGAAATGCACTTTTCATTCTTTGGAGATTCTTGCTGAAATGCAGTACAGTAAAAGCTATTAAGAGTGACCACCAAAAAAAATGCAATGTTGGTCACAGTACACAGGTGGTCACTATACAAAGAATGCCTGAGTTAAATTAAAATGAGCATGTACACTGTACTCGTACATGTAGACTGTAATACATGTAGTAATAAACCACAAAACCAAAAAAGTACAGAATCATCATGTCCATG
>JAQGAO010004088.1:0-15787 GCA_034697705.1 Ommatoiulus sabulosus | reverse complement strand
GCGATTATTTTAAAATGTACGATCCCTAAAGGAAATCAGGCTGATCGTTGCACAAGTTTTTAATATTTATTTCGTTGCTCTGAATGGTGAAAACTATCCTGCAGGATAGCTCCACCATTGGACCTATGTGTTCAGATATTTCTGAACGACCCCTACCGGGAGGGGTTTCGATCCCCCTTAAAGTGACTAGATGGCACAACATATCATTCACAATTTCGAACACAACAGGAAAAAACAAAATGGAGGCTCCCATGCAAGTGTTTTCAAGAGAGGAACAACAAAGTGTTATTCGTTTTTTTAGAGTTGGAAGGCATGAAACCGAGTGAAATTTATAGAGAAATGCAAGGTGTTTATTGCGAAAAATGTGTTTCACGAAGTACGGTAAGGAGGTGGTGCTTAAACTTTAGGAACGGTCGTGAAACTGTGGCAGACAAAAAGCGAAGTGGTCATCCAAAAACGTCGATTTGCGACAACAATGTTACAGCAGTTGATGCATTAATCAAGGAAAATGGACGTGTTACTGCACGTGAAGTTGCATCAATGCTGGACATTTCCAAGGGTTCGGCAATGATAATTATCCATTCAATCCTTCAATACACCAAAGTTTCAGCCTGATGTGTTCCATGACAGTTGTCTGAAGTCAACAAGGGAGATCGATTCCAATGTTGTCTGGATCACCTCATCCGATATGAAAAGGAGGGTAGCTCGTGTTTGCACCGAATCGTCACAGGTGATGAAACATGGGTGCACCATCATACACCAGAATCAAAAATGAAAATCATGATTTGGAAACATTCTTAATCTCTGCCGCCTCTTAAGTTCCAACAAGTGTCTTCCGCTGGAAAGATCATGGCGAGTGTGTTTTGGGACTGGCAAGGTGTCATCCTAATAGACTTTCTTGAAAATGGATCAATAATTAATGCAGAATGGTATGGAGAAACTCTTGAAACATCTTCAAGCAGCAATTCATAGAAAGTGACCACATTTGGACATAAATGACGGTCTGCTACTGCATGACAATGCGCGCCCCCTTTCTGCAAATGCCACTGCCCACAAGATCAACATGTTTGGGTGGGAAACATTGAAGCATCCACCATACAGCCCAGACCTGGCCCCAAGCGACTTTCATCTCTTTGGTCCACTCAAAGAGCACCTGAGTTGTCAAAAATTCCAATCAGACGAAGATGTGAAAGTTTCTGTTCGGCGCTATCTGCATAGCCAAAATGACGCATTTTACGAGATTGGTATTGTCAATCTCGCCACACGTTGGGACAAATGTGTCTTCAATTTTCAATGCGCACATTCGTATGTTACTCTGTTCCCACATTGAAATACGTATAGACTGAAACATTGAATTGTGTTTCAAAATACATTATAAGTTAATAAATGCATTTATAAATGTATTTCCAAACTGAAATCTTGTCAAAGCATTTCAATATCTGTTCTTGTGATGGCATTTTCGTTGATGCATTTTAAAATGCATTACAATGTTTCAATCTATAAATACATGTAATTCCAAATGCATTTTTTTAGTGTGCAGGCATTCATTAAACGGTGTTTGCTCGTGCACTTGTATACTCTTGATTGCGCTGGTATAATGATGATGCTCAAGAATTTGCATGTCTGTTCATAAATTGTTCATTGATTTTCTACCAACCAAGCGCTGATTAAAAATTTCTGTTCAGGTCTCGGTAACAGACCAGGTTTCAGCACAGACCCCATCGTATTTATCGTCATTGACTCGTGTGTATATACAGAAACTCAGTCTGGATGGTATAAAGTCCTTAATCGCATGGCAATGTTTCAATCGTTGACCCGCCAATGGCAGTCAATTGTTAAATATACGGATTTCAGCTCAGACATACAGTATGTACTCAGGGCATCCAGAGGTTTATGTTCTTACCTTTTGGGAAATCAAAAAAATACATCACGTGTTTTTTATAAGTCTGCTTTTTTACGTTCTCAGGCTCTATCTTTTATAACCCTTAATTGTATCCTTTATTTCAAATTGAATCAACATGGAATAATCAAGCGAGACAATGATTTGAAAACGTGCGCTGATTTAGACATGTGGTTCTACGACAAAAAGCATCCATCATGATCTTCTGTCCATTCTTGTTAGAACTACTAGTTGGGTAACGAATGTTTCCTCACCTCTTATTTACTGCCAATGCTCCCCAGGGCTTTGGACGTTTGTTGTTGGAAGATAAAAGCCGTAATAGAGAACGGCTTTTTTGTATATTGTTTTTGGCACCAATTGCTTATTTATTGGGGAATTATTTTCAAGTTATGCAGTTTAATGTTGTCCTGGTGCATGCAACATGACTTGTTCATTGTCTGGCACTGTCGATTATTGATTGATGATGCCATGATCTTCGCAGAATGTATGTTAAAATGTTTGGGTATCGTCGAAGATGATTTATATTTGATGAACACGTTTTCGTCTGGCTTGGTGTCAAATTCGCCAATGCTTTTAAACTGTTTTTTTATCTTTTTTTGGGGTCATTCGAAAAAGACGTCTGCAAAATTTCTTAAGACATTGGCAACCTCCAATCCATTGTCCGCATTGTGAATGGACATTCTTCACCTCCCCCTTGAAGACGTTCACAAACTTTTAAACAGATAAGTTCTCAAACAAAGGATGTTTTATAACTGATGACATTTTGAAGAAATTATAAGATAACGTCTATTACGGTCTTTTATGACAAAATTAAACTCGAGATTATTCTCTCATTCACGTTTCTTAGAAAAAAAAACTGAAAATTGCAGTAATAGTGCAAAATATAAATAATTGAAATATATAAAATTGCAAAAAAACAGTATCTTCAACCAAAAATTTCCACAAACCTTTTTTGGACAAAACATGTAAAGTTTAAACTTGCAATAATTTCTCAAATGTTTTCCTATAATTATTCCTGAGCGTTTGACATTTCCAGAAATTTAGAGGAACACTTTGCATTTTAGAAATTTACAGTAATTTCCATCTCTAAAGCTATAAGTCCAAACTGGGGAATACATAGACGAACTTTTTTTGGTTTTTTAATTGCTGTCAGTTGTTTAAGTGAAATGAATTACATAATATATTCACATAAATTGTTACTTAATTACATTTTTTAAATACTTTTGTTGTTATAGAAACAAATGGCAACCAATTAGCAACAGAAAGTTCCTTTATGTTAATTCTAGTGTGGAGGAAACATAGATTAACTTTCTGTTTTTAATTGGTTGCCAGTAGTTTTTGGAATAATAAACTCTTGTAAACAATATATGTATAAAAGTATGTAAAACAATTTATGTAATCAACTGGAAGTATTAGCAACAAAAAAAGTTCCTCTGTTACATCAGTGTGGAAAAAGCATAAGATGTTGTCTTGAAATTTCCACAAACCATCAATACTGTAAAATCTGCACATTTTAAATAAAAGGATATTAAATGAAAGGTAAATCATTGTGCGAGTTTATAACCTTTTATAATTTTTGTCAAACTTTTTGAATAAGTTGCATTCTTTCTTTCTAGAGTTAATCGTGTTAACCATAAGCTCCCAGCATATACCTTGCTGGAAGTGTAGATACATATTTTGTATAAACTCTTATTTGATTTGACTTTTGAATACTTATGGTAAAACTTAACACAGTTTTGGCTGGATTCCATGTTTGACTTTGACTAGTATGATATTAAACACTAGTTTCATCGCGATGACCTTAAAGTAAAGGTGAACGCTATAAGCTCATTACGTAACGTGCCATTAAAATGAATGGCTCGTTATCTCCGCAATTAGCGGATTTCAACGCAGCATCTTAGACATAACAGTGTTATTCAGAGTGTCTTAGATGATCCATGCCAATTTAGAGAATAAACTTTGTTGCGTCGTTAACCTTGCTAATGTTTCATTTTGCGAGATTTTTAATGTCCCGCTTTACTTTTAAAACTTGTAATGGGCTTGCAAGGTCCAAAGAAAACGAACTTTACTGCGTGCAACATCACTGCTCGAAGCGAGCAAGTTCTTGAAAAGCTGGATTTATGAAGTTTCTAAGTATCTAAACGACCAACTAAATGATGCCCACTATAGTCTTAAGTTTTAATTGGGGTACTTAATACTTTACCTGTATGCACCTGCTATAGCAACCCTATCCCCGCAACGTTACTATGGCAACGAGTGCTAGTCTGATATTTTGTTATTGTTTTTCATGTATACTTATATGGTTATACAGCTATATGCTCAGCCTGACATAGGAACGTTAAAGATATGTAATTTGCACTTACTGTACACTGTACATGTACATGTACATGCATGTGCATACATACTTTGCCCATATGGCATTTGCCCATAAGCCAAGGAGGAATATCCGAATTTATGTAAATTAGATAAATTAGAACCTTTAGAACAATAGTCCTATGAAGAACATATCCTATACAATCGTTTCCTGTGCTATACGTTATTTTCAGCCGTTTGGAACATAAAAAACACGTGTTTTAAATTACTATTTGTAGCAATATTAGGACACAAACCACAATGTTTTTATGTCTTATGTTCCATAATTGTTTTAATTTTATTCTTATGTATGTCTTCCAAACCTTTGTCCACAGTGTTGATGCTTTTTGTGTTTTGTACATGTACTTGTGTTCCTGCAGATAATATTCCATTTTAATTATCATAGTTTTTGTATATTTAACTTATTATGTTCCTATGATGCTCCTTTTTCATCCGGAATGTGTTCCTTCAAAAAGCGTTTTAGCAGAAGAATTGATACAATTTTTGGAACGGCATTTTTGATATGGAACACAATAATTAATTCTCGGAACGCATGTTGTATTCCAAAATACGTTCAGTTGTGCTCCAACAGTTCGATTTTGAAGTACAGTGCACAAATTGGCAATTTTCTAATAGAGCGAGTAATGAAATCAGCGAACTTTCTGAGGGCTGTTCCTAAGGTTTTACATTTGTTTCAAGAAAAAATAAAGACAAAGATTTGATCAACATGTTTTCTCTTACTGTATTTTGGTTGTCTTGCTTGGCAAAGTGCTGTAGTGCGCAAAATGTTTTTATATTTGATTGTGTTGCAAATAACAAACTTCGGGGAAATATCACAAACAAGAAAAAGATGCGTTTTATAGAAACAAATTTCATAATGAGAAAAACGAATTTTCCATCAGTGTTCGATGAATTTACAAATTGATAACGTAAGAAAACACGTCACGTTGGATAATAAACTGGTCGGGTTTAGATAGTCTCGTTATTCTTGAGAATATTCAAGAAAAAAATCCAACTGAGGCACAACGACATGATCAATACAGTATGTGCAACAGTCATTAAGAGTCATGAAAGTAACAGAAGTGACAAGAAGAATATACAATTTTGGTAATAAATGATTCAACGTCCAATAATTGTCAGTTGAAATAGCCTTTAAATGGGCCCCAAATTTAATACTCCCATTTTATTATGTTAATGTACTCGTTATATTCGTAATTTTTCAAGGATGTAATAAGGGTCGACCATTACGGACAGATTCTGGTCCTATCGTTATTTTGGAAACTTTTGGTAATTCTATTCTTAAATCATGTTTTCAATTTCTGTAAAAAAATCTGTTATTGAAAAAAAATTCAATTGTTGGAAAGTTCCGCAATATCTGAAAACTTTCGAAATTCTTGGAAAATTAGGTAGTTCTTGAAAATTGGTAAATATTGGAAAACTAGATATACAGTAGTTGTTCAAAAATTTGTCAATTCTTGGAAACTTTGGCAAGTGATGGAAAAGTTGACAATTTTTGGAAAATTATGTAGTTTTTGTAAAATTTGGCAATTCTTGGAAAATTCGAAAATCCTTGAAAATTTGACAATTTTGGAAAATAAAGTAGTTGATGGGAAATTTGGTTCAATGTCATTACTGGGATGCCTCGAATACCTCACCCTCGACACCCTAACCTTTACCCATATTTAAATATGCTAATTTCATTAGGTAAGAAAAAATGAAATCGAGGGTCAGGGTGGTCGAGGGTCAGGTTTGTTACGTTTGTAGAGGCTCGGGTGTCGAGTGTGAGGTATTCGGGGCATGTGCAATTCTTGAAAATTTGTCAATTCAAATTTGTCAAAAATTGTCTTGTAAAATTTGGAAGTTCTTAAAACTTTGCGAAATCTTGTAAACTTTGGCGATTTTTAGAAAAAAAAAATAATTGGGGCATACATTAGCAATCTTGAAAGCGGTCACAATTTCGGAAAATTTAGCAATTCTTGAAAAATTTCATTACTCAGCTAACTTACGAGGCTTGAACCATTGCAATTTCATGATTACTTACATTTCAAAACAGGACCAGGAAGGCATTAAATATTTTTGAATGAGTTATTAAGGAAAAACCATCTTAACCATACGAACATTCAAGTTATACGAACAAGATTTGCGGCACGCATTATCTGCACCATGGGTCGATTTATGCAGTTATTGCATGCCATGATAACATTTAGCTGTTCATCCTTTCCCAAAATGATCAAACTTTTATCATTACGCAAAGCTGTAAATCTCAGTTTGAAAAAAGGTTTTTTTTTATTTAAAGTGACACGGTTTCCCCGTCCATGCAGAGTAATACTAATATATTAAATGTTGCACTTACACACTTAGAGCAGATAACAAAAATAAACCTCATTGAATTTGCACACGATCGATTTTGCATTTGATGCAGTTCGGTTAGGTATAAGATTTCTTCATTCACACTTGAAATTAATTTAGTTTTAATTGAATATTCATGCAAATCAATCTCTGCGTAACTGAACAACCATGTGAGCGAAAGAGTACCGAAACCCAATCAAAACTTTAAGTTCACCCAAAGGATGGAATTAACGTCAGCATCTTGAAAGACAACTGCAATAAATAACTTAATTACACTATTAATTCTGTATGAATGATTTACCAACTCATATCGAAACAAGATGATTTGAGCAACAAAGCTGAAATTGTTTTGAACACAATTTTTTAAGATTCCTCATCATTTTATGTTTTGGGCAGATAATATACCACCAATATGTCAAAATTAATCCACAGCAAAAGGCGCAGTCTCCTGGATGATTGATTGAAACGAATAAAATTCATAAACAAGTGCAATGAAACAAACTTGCACAACAGCGAAGTTTTGGGTTTTCGTTATCTAATAAATACATAAGACCTTTATAGATTATCCGGGAAAGTCGGGAAAGCAAATTCCCGGATATTCAGAACACCATATAATCGGTAAAATGCGACAAGATTTGCGGGACATACTGTATTATAAATGTTTTAAAGTAACATTCTTTATACATAAAAATTATACAAAATAAAATGTGAAGTTTTTATACAAATTTTAACATTGGATTAATCTGTAGAATTTTTTTGAAAAATATAGTAACTTATTTTTTGGAAAAAAAAAATGCGTTGTTGTTTGGAAATTTTTTGAGAGGAAAAAATATGACTTTTACCAAGTGTAAAAGTTGCATTTGTTGGAAATATCTTCATCTCTGAGTCTACAACGATAACTCACGTGACTGTACATTTATATGCGAGAAAACGACGATTAATCCGACTACGAATAATAATTTTTGCATTTATTACATTACATATTGTTTAAACTGTGCTATTATATTTTTAAAAAAAAAATGTATGATTTTGTTAGAAAAAAATTATATCATTTGGATAAACCATAGCTTTTTTTTAGAAAATATGGTAACTTTTGTTTTTCGAAAACCCTTTTTTTTTATAAAAATTAAAAAATATAAAAAAGCTTCATTTTTTTATAAAAAAAAAAAAATGCATCGTTATTTGGAATAAGTTCGTCGTTTTTTTCAAAAAATTGTCATTTTGAAAAAACTTATATCGTCGTATATCAAATTGTTAATTTTTGACAAAATGGAAACAATTTCTCCTTGCTGCAGCAGTAACTGTGTAAAATTGTATATGCATCCGAAAAAGTTATCTGGTTAATCCAATTCCGGATTATCGAGTCTCCTGGCTAACATTGCTTACCCACATTTTATGGCGAATTCGACTCATTACACCAGGTGCAGGTGCATGTTCTGGTGGGTGTAAACCGATCACGTGCTATGAATTGCGCGATGCGACCTCCCGACCGCCCTATCCGCCATGTTGGGTGCACCGCCTCCACCAGCTCCCTTGATGGTGGAGGCGGTGCACACCCGGTGCACACCTGGTGCACGAGGTGTATCCAGTCGAATAGGGAGCGTAGGGTGCACCCAATTCAGTAAAGTATGCACCATTTCTGAACGGAACGGGTGCAGAAACGTGCACCCGGTGCACGCCGGTGTGCACTTTTTGGGTGAGTCGAATTCGCCATACATAAACTCTACGATGTGAAATCCCAAACAAGAGTCAATGAGAGAACCCAAATTCCTAACCAATAGTCAATGGACAAACGATTAATCCTAACCAATATTCAATGAGTTAGAAAAATCCAAACCACATAGCCGCTTATCTCAAAAAAGTGTTTAATTTACGAACATCCCAGTTCTCGACATAGAAATTGAAGAGTAAAAATCAAAGGCTTTATTCAATCATCGAGTAAAACGTTCGACGATGACGTCATCCGTTCCAAACGACGGTCACGTGGTCGAGATTAAATTCACTTTCATTGTATTTTTATTCAATTTTTTGGTGAAATTGAAAAAAAAACCGACCTTGGTTCGTAAAAACGAACAATGGACAAAAGCGATTCGGGATTCAATTATTTCCCAATTTCGAAAATGACGCCATTAAGGGGGTCAAGGGGTTAGGGGGCGCTCCCGAACAACGCCCACGATCGCATTGTCCACTCCATAATTAGGAAACGTCCAAAGCAATTTGCATCAAAAAATCGAATCAAAATGAGGGTAAGCTCGCCAGACGGCGCCCTGCGACGAATGAAATCCTAACCAGGATATCAACCGCGAAGTTTACAATATCCTAGCTAGAATAAAAAGTGCGATGCAAAAGGACTAAATCCTAACCAGGAAACTTAATTAGACCCAAATCCTAACTGGGATAATAGCTGCGATACAAATGGACTAAATCCTAACCAGGAAACATAATTGGATCAAAATCTGAACTGGGATAATAGGCGCTATAGAAATGGACTAAATCCTAACCAGGAAAACTAATTGGAACCAAATCCTAACTGGGATAAAAATCGCGCTACCATTGGACTAAATCCTAACCCTGCAGGAAACCTAATTGGACCCAAATCCTAACTGGGATAATAAGCGCGCTACAATTGGTCTAAATCCTAACCAGGAAACCTGATTGGACCCAAATCCTAACTGGGATAATAAGCGCGCTACAATTGGACTAAATCCTAACCAGGAAACCTGATTGGACCCAAATCCTGACTGGGATAATAGGCGCGATACAAATGGACTGATTCCTAACCAGAAAATATGATTAGACAAAAATCCTAACCGGGATGCAATACGCGAAGAAAATCCGAACTGTGATATTTATACCGTGACGCACATTAAATCCTAACCGGGATATCAACCGCGACGTAGACAAAATCCTAACTGGAATAATAAGCGTGATACAAAATGATTAAATCCTAACCAGGAAACATAATTGGACCCAAATCCTAACCGGGATGCAAATCGCGAGGTGAATTAAATCCTAACCACGTAATAATGTGTCAACCAAAACCCTAACCGAGAGGCAATACGCGAAGAAAATCCTAACTGTGATAAATATACTGCGACGCGCACTAAATCCTAACCGGGATATAAATCGCGACGCGAATTAAATCCTAACCAGGAAAGCGTGTTGCAACAAAATCCTAACGACGCCAACAATAATAATTACGAAGTGATCGATACGCGAATAAAATCCTAACCAGGTTATCCTGGTTAGGATTTAGTCAACGCAATTCCACTTAATGACTAATGTGGAAATTTTCAATATGTCTTTTATGGACACGTGATCTCAACCTGACGTCACTTTTAGTAAACGAAATCCTAACTAAGTAATGAATCGAATCGACCAAAATCCTAACCGGGATAAATAACAACGAGCTTCCACTAGGGAAATTTCAAACACGTCTCAATCTGACGTCAAAGGTGGATGTGACGTGCCGTTTCCTACTTGCTTGATCCAATTCGAAAGCGGAAGTGGGGTGGACAAGAAAGCGGAAGGAACGATTAGAAAGCAATCTAAAAAAAGCGGCTTCCTTTATCCTTAAATTGATCGAGGGTCGTATAAAAATCGATAAAATAAATTAATCGATTATAAAGAAAAACTCAAAACTGTGACTTTAATGTAAATGATAAAGTTTCAGAAAATTTCATAGTTTTTGTAGTTGAGAAATTCTAACCAATGACATTGTCAAAAATTTACTAATGACAATTTTAAAAATTAACATTACATTTTTTAAAAAATATTTGAACTCTGAAAAACGTGGGAATTTTTACAAATTTGAACTCTGAATACATGGGAAATTTTTGCAAATTTGTACTCTGGAAAACTTGGGAATTTTTGCGAATTTTTACTCTGCAAAACGTGGGAAATTTTTCAAATTTGTGGGCCTACTCTGAAAAACGTGGGAAACTTTTGCAAATTTGTGCTCTAAAAACGTGGAAAATTTTGCAAATTTATATTCTGAAAACCACGGGAAACCTTTGCAAATTTGTACTTTATAAATCGTAAAAAAAGTGTAGAAAATTGCGAAAATCTTTCAAATTTAACCATAAATTGACATCAGAAATAATCTAAATTGCAGGAAATTAGAAACCCAATTAAAATCCAAATTTCATTTGGAAATTGCTAAATACGTTTTGTTTTTTCGGAGATTTCAAAGTTTCCAATGTTTTGGAAATTTTCTAAATATTTCCAATTTTTTCGGAAACTTTTGTTAAGAATAAAATTAAGTTGTAAAAATTTCCAAAAGCTTTAACAAAAATTGTAACGCAAAAAAATACAATTTTCCAAAAAACTTCAATTTAACCAAATAATTTCTACTTTTTTTTTTCGAAAAAAACCTCAATTTAGCCAAACAATTTCTACTTTTTTTAAAAAAAAAAAAAACGTTTAATTTTTCCAAAAAATTTCTACTTTGTTTAAAAAAAGTTCAATTTTTCCAAACAATTTCTACTTTTTTAAATAAAAAAATTTCAATTTTTCCAAACAATTTCTACTTTTTTAAATATAAAAATTTCAATTTTTCCAAACAATTTCTGCTTTTTTAAATAAAAAAAGTTTAATTTTTCCAAACAATTTCTACTTTTTTTCCAAAAAAAAACTTTATATTTTCTAAACAATTTCTAACTAAAAACAACAACAAAAAACAAGACATTTTATTTTCCTTAAAATCCAATAAATTACTTAAACTACTTAAGTTTACGTCAACTTAAGATTACGTTAATGTAAATACCACATTTTTGAGTTTTTTCACGAGGGGATTATCCATTAATCGGATAATCCGGATTAGATTTATTTGACTTAATGCGTTTAATGACGATTAATATCACGCTCATTAATCTTAAAAAACGCGAGATGCCAAGTGTTAAAAAGGTTTTTAAAATAAAGTGCGATTTAATGACCGAAACGCTTTTAAGACGATCGATTAAAACGTAATTAAAAACAAGATGGCGTCTTCGATAATCATTACGACTTATCGAATCAATTAAAGAAACAAAACGAGCCAAGGATAAAGCTTTTTTCGATTTAAGAAAGTTTTGTAAAAACCACATTCCTAAATAGTTTACGATAACGTTAAAAACGCCTTGGGGCGCTATAGGGGGCGCTGTCGATAAGGGGGTCGTATAATGACACAATTAAATCAAAGCGAGAAAGTTGTAAGAAATTGTAAGCGTTGCCAAAAATGTACATGTAAAAAAGTTGAAAAAAGTTGCAAAAAATTTAAGAAAGTTTTACAAAATTTGGGGAAAAGGTGAGAAACTGGTAAGGAATTGAAAAAAGTGTATTGAAATTGTAAGAAATTTGTAGAAATTTGAACAAATAATGTGAAACGTTTGTCAAAAAGTTAAAATCAATGTTTAAAAAATGTGTGAAATTTACAGGAAATTGCTGAAAGTTGTAAAAAAGTTGTGAAAAAATTACAGGAAAGTGCAAAAATTTGTCAAAAAATGTTATATGAAATTGTAAAAAATGTGAGGAATTTTCACGATTTTTCAAAAAAGTTGTGAAAAGAGTGGAAAATATGAGAAATTTGCAGGAAACTGTAAAAATGTTGTGGAAAAGTTGTAGGAATGTGAACAAAATTTGTGAAATTTTCAATATTTTGAAAAATGTTGTGAAAAGTTGTAAGAAACGGAAAAAAATGTGTGGAATTTTCAAGATTTTGCAAAAAAAGTTGCGAAAAAGTTGTAAGAAAGTGTGAAAAATGTGAGAAATTTGCAGGAAATTGCAAAAATGTTCTTAGAAAGTGAACAAAATTTGGGAAATTTTCAAGATTTTGCAAAAAGCTGTGAAAAGTTGTAGGAACGGGAAAGAAATTTGAGAAATTTTCAAGACTTTGCACAAAGCTGTGAAAAGTTGTATGAACGGGTAGAAAAATTTGAGAAATTTTCAATATTTTGAAAAATGTTGTGAAAAGTTATAAGAAGGGGAAAAATGTGTGGAATTTTCAAGATTTTGCAAAAAAAAGTTGCGAAAAAGTTGTATGAAAGTGTGAAAATGTGAGAAATTTACCGGAAATTGAAAAAGTTACAGGAAAGTGCAATTTTTTTAAAATGTACACGAAATTACGAAGAAGCTGAGAAAAAGTTGTATGAAATTGAACAATTTGTAAAAGTTGCGAGAAATTGTTAAGGAATTGTAAGAAAAGTGTATTGAATTTGCGAGAAATTTGTAGGCATTTGAAAAAAGTTGTAAATGATTTGTGAAAAAGCTAAAGAAAACTTGTAAAAAAACGTGACAAATTTACGTGTGTTATGAAAACGTTGCAGAAAAGTGTAAAAAATGTGAGAAATTTACAAGAAATTACAAAGAATTTGTGAAAAAGTTTTAGGAATGTGTAAAATTTTGAGAAATTTACAAGAAATTACAACAACAATTGTGAGAAAGTTATAGGAAAGTGTAAAAAAATGTGAGAAATTTACAAGAAATTACAAAGAATTTGTGTAAAAGTTATAGGAAAGTGTAAAAAATGTGAGAAATTAACAAGAAATAACGAAGAATTTGTGAAAAGTTATAGGAAAGTGTAAAAAAATGTGAGAAATTTACAAGAAATTACGAAGAATTTGTAAAAAAGTTATAGGAAAGTGTAAAAATGTGAGAAATTTACAAGAAATAACAAAGAATTTGTGAAAAATTTATAGGAAGGTGTAAAAATGTGAGAAATTTGCAGAAAATTTTATAAATGTTAACAAAGTTAAAAAAAATTTTTTTTTAGGAATTGCGAAAAACTTTTAAGAAATTTGAAATTATGAAAAATTATATTCCTCAAAAATATGTTTGAAAGATATGAAAAAAAAACGGGTAAGAATTTGCGAGAAACAAATTAAAATGTGTGAAAGTTTTAAGAAAATGTTACAAGTCAGCGCCCCCTAACGGAAAAAAATTCAATTTAGCCCCTAGGTGGCGTGGCTATCGATTGTCTCAATTTTTCAAATACTTTGCTACGAAATGTGTTATTCTATTAGCAATTATAGTCAGGACGAATTTCTTTGGTCCGTTAATTATTTGTACATTTCGATATATCTATATATACTGACCGATGGTCATTTTGTGCGTGTATTGACCGGTGGTCACTCGAGAGTTTGTACGCTTGCATTATATCGAAATAAAATCAATTTGAAACACCAAAAAAACATCAACTATCATTTTTATTTTAAAATTATTAATAATAATAATTGAATATGAATTATTTCCCTCATTAATTAAAATTGAATCTAAAATGTACACAAAGTCTTTACCTCATTAATTAAAATATTAAATTCAATGTGCACATAAAGTCTCTCCCTCATTAATTAAAATATTAAATTCAAGATGTACAGAAAGTCCTTCCCTCGTTCATTTAAATGAAATACTTTAAAATTTAAAAATTAAAAAGTAAAATTGTACATAAAGTTTTTCCCTCATTAATCGAAATATTAAATTCAAGATGTACACAAAGTCTCTCCCTCATTAATTAAAATATTGTATCTAAGATGTACACAAAGTCTCTCCCTCATTAATTAAAATATTAAATTCATTGTGTACATGAAGAATTTCCCTCATTAATCAAAATATTAAATTCAAGATGTACACAAAGTCCTTCCCTCGTTCATTAAAATTTAATACTTCAAAATTCAAATATTAAAAAGTAAAATTGTACACAAAGTTTTCCCCTCATTAATCGAAACATTACATTCAAGTTGTACACAAAGTCTCTCCCTCTTTAATTAAAATATTAAATTCAATGTGTACATAAAGTACTTCCCTCATTAATCGAAATATTAAATTTAAGATGTACACAAAGTCCTTCCCTCGTTCATTAAAATTTAATACTTCAATATTAAAATATTAAAAATTAAAATTGTACATAAAGTTTTTCCCTCATTAATTAAAATATTAAATTCAAGGTGTACATAAAGTCCTTTCGTCGAAATTTTGAATTGTATTAAATTTCCATTCGGAACATTTTTTTAAATTAATCGATTCGTATTTCATTTTAAATGAACGAATTAGAAATGGAATTAAGGCAACGACCGCAGCGCCACCCCGCGTGACGCAGCGTTAAATTCCATTTATAAAAATGTAACGTAACGCCCCCTAATCGATCCAAAATGAGTTCAATTAAATAATAACAATAATAATAAAAGAAAATAGCGTCGCGGGGGTCGTCCATAAAACGCCCCCTTTTTATATCAAAATAATACAACCCTTTTTTTTTTTAATCAATTTAACTTTCGAATAGTTTTATGACGTGTCAAAAAATAAATGTCAATAAACTTAATTCGGTTTCAATATTTGAAAAGTCATTCGAAGACCCAAAAAAAAAGGGGTTCTCCGGTTGCACCCCAGGAGGGCGCTGCATTCCAACGCCCCCCTTTGGAAGGGGAGGGAGGTCAAAGAACAACGAATACCACTTCCGGTACACGATTTCGTAAAATTGATGCGATGAAAATGTTACGAAATTTGTACTCTGAAAACGTGGACAATTTGGAAAATTTGAACTTGGAAAAGGTGGAAAATTTTTATAATTTGTACTCATGATAAAACGTAATAAATTTTGCAAATTTGTACTCGGAAAAAGGGGAAAATTTTGCAAATTTGTACTCGAAAAAAATGGAAAAAATTTGTAAATTTGTACTCGGAAAATGTGGAAAATTTTGCAAATTTGTACTCGGAAAAAATGGAAAATTTTTTAAATTTTAACTCGGATAACGTGGAAAATTTTGTAAATTTGAACTCGGAAAAGGTAGGAAATTTTGTAAATTTGTACTAGGAAAATGTGGAAAATTTTTGCAAATTTCTACTCGGAAAATGAGCCCTGAGCTAACCATGAAGAAGTATTAATTTTGGATCGCCGTGACTACGTTGAATTTCCCGGACTTTTTCAAAATAAACCATTTTTTCCTGACTCTTCCAGGTCATTTTCAAGTTCCCTGACTTTGCTTTTTTTTTGCAAAAAAAGAGAATTTTTGTCAGTGACAAACAACGAGAAACGGAAGTGATCACGAATAAAAAGTTATTTCCCTAACCTTGATAGAAATACCCAGAAATGGTATAACTGCTAACGATAGGATTACAGTCATGGCCGATTTATCAAAGGAACTATCCCAGCATTCGCCTCAAAGGATTGTGGGAAACCATGAAAAACCACAATGGAGGATAGCCGACACGGGA
>JAQGAO010004087.1:0-15788 GCA_034697705.1 Ommatoiulus sabulosus | reverse complement strand
TCATAGAGGGATGTGGCTCGGGAGAGACGAGGGGAGGGACAAGGAGGTATCATAATCATAACATAACTATACATAAATTTAATTTTAAGGAATTCAACGGGAAACGAAATCATTAGGAAAGGAATTCATCATTATTCATGGTATAGCGACTAGGGTTAGCCACAGCAACGCGTGGTCGGGCACAGCTAGCTGTGAATATATTCAAGAAAAAAATACTTGACGCATGTCAAACATGCATGAAACATATAAACAGGCAATTTAGACAAAATGATAAGTTTTAGATTGATACTGATTATTATAAATCGATTCTTATATCAATATAAATGAGGCATCAAACTGTTAGCATTATGTCATCGAAAGCGCAGATGCTGCAGATGTTGGCATGCTAAAGTAGCCGAACCTTTATTTCATTAATTACCTTAATTTTTTTAAAGTTTTATCTCATTCCATCACAGCGTTTTAAACTAGTCCTATATGTTTCGAGTATTTGGTACAGAATAGCACCCTGACTAATAAACAGACACACGCTGCTCGTGTATAGATCCCCCAGAGATTTCAAGGCACCCCGCTAGGTATAAAGCAACAGTCTCCCTAATTATTTAGCAATCAGCACACGTCTTCAAAGCGTATTTTATTATATTTATATTCCCAGCTTTTGACAAGAAAAAAGTAGCAGTATTTTCAACAGGTGCAACGTTTTGCTTTCTACAGTGCAATCGAATAAATTTCCCTTAGGATTTAAGCGAGATGCGAGTCCTGTTAATAATTTATCCCAGATCGCCTCGTGATTTCACGCATTTTTTCTAAAATTTTCAAATAAACGTATAGGAACAGTATAAGATATAAAGTAAATTTACCACAGTTGATGTTATTTATTTCCAACATGTAGAGATGCACGTGGTCATGTCATTGTCCAATTATTTGCAAATTTGCTTTCCTCATCGATCTGCATGATTTTTAGAAAAAATATTTTGACATGCAAATTTAAATCGTTTAGCAAACTAAATTAATTCAATTTAGATAAATTGCAATACGGTAGACACCCGATTATCCGGGGTCGGATTAACCGGATTACGGGCCCGATGTTATATCGTGCTTTGGAAATGGTGAAAACAAGTTATTCGAGACAAAAAAATAACAGGAGTACTCAGAAGCTTTGCGAATCTCACTTTGGCAGACGTGCAGTCACGTGTACAAATCGACGCGCTAATTGGTCTAACAAAATCACTGAAAGCTATTTAAACCAATTATGACTTCACGACTACCAAAGTTCGATTTTCAAAGTTTTACCCGAGTACTTCTATTGTATCAAGAAATAAAATAAATTATTAAATTGTCCCTCGTGTCTATACGTAGGGCCTATATCATATCCAACAGATGTCAGATGGTCAAACATGAAAACATCTCATAAAATATTTGTAACATACTGTATATTAAATCATGGTAAAAGCAAGCACAGCACCTGACCCAGTTCGGCAAGGCTATATGGAATACCTTAATAGTATAGGTTCATTGAACAGACTGGACATTAACTTATTGCCAGCCTATTCATGCATTCTATACTATACTCATGTATTTTGAACAAAAAAAATGAAATTGTATAGAAAGTATGGGCTCGTCCTTTCTTTTGTGCATAAATGTACTCAGCAGGCGCCTATGAACGCCACTATTTTAATAGTCATATAAGTCTTCACAAAATATGACATTTTCCCGAAAGAGACTGTTTATGTATTCAACCGGTCAAATTTTTCGTAGAAAAGTGTCCATGTACGCCTTTCTTTGCCGTTCCACTATACAATCTCAACATTTATAATAAATTGGTCCAATTTTCAATATAACTGACTCCAACCTTTTATATTGTCACATAAAACATTTTCTATAGTGACACGAACAGGTATGCATAGCCATGCACATACATGCAAGTAAATAAATGATTTACATCTATACCATTCAAACCTAAGTCGCATAAATATTGTAAAAGAAATATATATCGGAGGTCAATTCCTCGTATAAATATGAAAATAAAAAGAAGACACGAGTGAAATTTCAACACCTGCCGGTTCACAACCCGCTTATCTACTTCTTTGTATTTCATTTTTCACGATCAATCTGAGTCAATATAGCAGCGTGAAATTTGACTGGAATAATACCTACATGTATATAGTTGTATTAAAAGCGCAATAGCGTTATCTTACAGCAATTGTATACGTTCTAGCTTCTATATTACTGTAATATCAAATATGTTGAAAACATTGTTACAGTTTAACATTTAAATCCTTCAATAGGTGCATAGATGAACAGAAAAATATCTTCTATCATCAAGTGGTTTTAATTAAACTAACAATTAAACGCCGTAAAATACCGCAACCATAAAAATTGCTTATTTACAAAACATCTATGTTTGCAAATGAATGTAGGAAGGGATGAAGTTATGTCGCCGCAGTGCATGGTAAGTTTTTTGTTATTTGGATTTTTTTAAACTTTAGTTTTGTTTTGGTTTATTGCCGCATAATTAGTTTTGGCAGTATGAGTAATATCATATATGGGGTAAATATGTATTGTTAATTTAATTATTTTGGTCTTATTAATAGACACCTGATGAAGACGTATGTTGCGTTAAAACGCTGTTTTGTAAATAAACAACTTTTATGGTTGCAGTATTTTACAGCGTTAAATTGTTAGAAATATAACTCGCAGAAAGGAAAACTCTTGAGCACAAATTATCAGAAAAGATGAAGGAATTCCTACAGTGTTCAATATCATATAACACTGTACATTTTACAATATCAACTAGGGGTATTCAGGCGGTAACTTTACGATATATAAGGTTATCGCTGTTTTTAAACTAGTTAATTCCTTTTGAGTATACCCGTAATATTTGCTTCATATACTTTCGAGAATGTTACTTTATCTCATTCCTATTATATCGATTATAATCCATAGCGATGTCTCAGTTTTGTTCTTTTCAGGGCATTTAGAGAACGACGCCTGGAGTATAGGCTACTAATCTTTTAACCTTTTCCTATACTAACGCGTACATTGCCGGTTAATTTCTATATATACAAATCATGATGCATCAAACGCCACCATCCGTTGAGCCTAAGGAAGCATTCACGCATATACAATGTATAGTATAACCTGTTCCTTGAATATTTTCTGTCTCAGGATGCTTGTTCTGGACGAGCTCATAAAAGCATGGACAATTTTTCAGCAAGAAAACGTTCAAGGCTCGTCAATTGGGTACGTTCACAAGAAGGGAGATCACTGCTTGAACATTGATAAATACCAAAGCAATTTGCCACCAGTGATAGGTGGGTGTCTTCACCCAATTTTAGTAATAAATGCTTCGCTACAATACGTCCACGTTGCCCCGTAGTTAACCTTCCCTTTCAAAACATTATCTATGCTTTTGCTATGGATTGCATCTCGCCTTTACTTTTTGCCATCGTTTTTCTTCAGGCTTGCAGGATTTTTGCAGATCTGCCTTACGGTTCCCTTTTTCCCCAACCCCTGTTAGGCTTCCAGGGTACCGATTCCTTTTCACCCCCGTTTTCTTCTCATCGTTATACCCCCTCAAAATCCAGCCACGAAATGTAAACATTTCATCATTTAAGGAAAATGATAGATTGATCGAGGAGAGGATCTGCGATGAAAAAGGAAGGAACTATGACAAATCGTCCAAAGGCTATACGAGCTACGGGAAGAAAGCATCGGGAAGGTAAAAAAAAAGAAAGTGAAGATTCCAAAAGAAAGTTATTTATTAGTATCAGTTGCACAAAAACCTCCAGCCGTCCCCTTTTTACGCTTGTTAAAAAATTCCAAAACGGCCATTGCAAAGGCGAAATGTCCCATAAAAGGATATCGCGTACTAAAAGACAGCTTTGAAATGGACAAACAGGAATTCGCGAGGACAGTCTGATGGACCATGCTCCACCATCCCAAATTTATGAAGGAATTCAATGTCCCCTATGATTTTAACGAGTTTGATCCAGTATAGATGCAGTTCCTCGCTGGACTTCCAGGGTCCCTGCAACTCCATGCTTTACCAACTTTGGATATGCATTTCAATGGTTATGTAAATGAGAATTTTGATCAGAAAAATGACCGGCGTTGTCCATGCATGCACAACTTGTGCTCAGCACTCCCTGTCCGCCAAATAATCGGCTTCCCATTCAATGGTTCTTTTCCAGTTCTGAAAGAACTACGATATGTTTGCTCCGATTCAGAGAAATTAACATGGTCGATTTTCGTGATTATTCTTGAAATCTTATAGAAAATTCGATATTGAAAGCTTGATATACGTTGTTGTTTACCTTGATTCGATCGGAAATGGCTCACTTATACCAACTGCACATCGCCCTACATCAATAACGTGGTTGGAGAAAAAACTAAATTTCGCTCAAATATGCATTTCGTTCCAGAGCACTGATGAAAACCAAATTCAAATAAAATTATTTTTTGCTTCATCGAAAATCTCTTGTTCCAAAAAATCAAGGTTTTGCTATTTTTTTCCAAATTAGGATCTTCTCGTTCTTGAAATAATGCAACAGAATTAGGCATTCAAAACTAGGAATTAGTGTTTATCGAAATTTGAAGAAAATAAGGTGAACGTCACAACTTGTCCGAAAACTTTGGTTCTCCAACAGAAAGTACTTATTTCATAAAATGGTCACATTTTAAATCTGAGACCTATGTACTTTAGTATAAAAAGCTATATGCAAGTTCCTTTCAAAACTGTAAACAGTGAAACCTCATTAAGAAGAACTCGCTTAATGCGAATTTCTGATAGTTCGAACTTATTTCCACTCACGCCCTGTATGGGTATACTTGGAATACGAAGTTCCACTAATTTTAATAATACATGTATAATGTATTATTCATTAATTAATAATACTCATAATGTTTTATTCGGTTAATGCGAATGAATTTTCGATCTACCAATCTACAAAATCAGTGTGTTTTGTCGCGCCACTGCATGCGTTGTGTTAGGCGAAACATTCCGCGTAAAACCTTGCGCATGCGCATTAGCATCTCATGATGATCACAGGACATGCTTTTACGGTACATAGGCGTCATACAATCGTGTATATGTGCATGGCTACACTTTTGACCAATAGTGATCTGAGTGCCACTCGGTGTATAAAAATCTGCTTTCAGATTTAAGCTCAGCCTGGCTCGGCTAAGCTATATATAGCATTGGAGACCGTTAAGAATAGCGTGACGGATCATCACGCGGACGTGCGTTTTGATTCGTCGTTTATAAAAGCAATTTTTTTGATAACCATGCAGATATAGCAAACAAATGTATATTTTGCACATTTGAATACAATGTAGGCAACGTTGAAGCTTATTCCTGATGTATAGTTCAATGCGTGCAAATTTATGCTAAAGTAAAACATCGTCCAACAAGTAGCCAAACTGCATAATTAGCAGGCGAGATACTTATCGTTGTTTTTGCATGAAGCTAATGTTTGGAATAATTTATAAATACGGTTATGAAGGCTATCTAGAAGTGAATAACTAAAGTACCGCTATATTCCTAATCAAGATGACTTTTGCCAACAGCTATACGGTATAATACTTGGTCATACGATGACCTTGCAGTAGCGCCAGAGCTCAATTTTGCTTGCTCCGATATTTATCAAGTCCACTCACACAGTCCTCGTTAACTGTCATAAACAAGTTAAGGTATAGTATAAAGATGTATGTTCCTTTTTATTTAGTTTTTGAGAACAAAAAATAGGTTCTATCAAGTCATTTGAAAAGTACTCACAAGAGGGTCTACCAAAATGACCAGTAGTCTCCGTGCATATTAATTCATCAGCCGCCATGATTGATAGCGACTGGTGCTCTGAACCTGAACGTAACATTCATCCGTATAGTAGAAATGTATACACCATAGTTTAAGGACAACAACATAAATCTCGTTAAAAAACGTTAAAATTATACTTTTTAAAAAATCTACTAAAAACTTTCTTTCCCAACTACAGCTTTATTATCGCTTAATTTATTAACCCTTAACGAAATTCGGCCTGGTTAGAAAAATTCATCATTCTCTGCATTTAAAATGCCAGGCTCTTAATTGCGGTCACTTTAAAAATAAAAATTCTTGCCTTAAAGATAAGTCATATCACGATCTGACAATGAACTCGAGAATTGCATCTCCGCAAGAGTAAATTCACGAAATATGTCAAAAAAGATTACAATGTATGTGGTTGGAATAAACAACCCCATGTACATGTATGCATTCACGTGTGAAGCATCTCTTGTGGCGGGAATCACGATTTTCTGTTTAGTGTAATCTAATTAGTGATAGCGATGGAAAACGCTAATTAGAACACGTTCAACCGCATCAGCATTACTTCTGCTTTCAAAAGAAACAAAGCTCACTTAGCACACGTTTGAGCAGTAATTGCTTTATTGCAAAACTACACTATGACATGATCCTGTACAATTGTAGGTTCTGTACCTTATTTGACAGAGAGACCTAATGCTTTATCTTGGTTAAATTTTAATCAATTAATAAAGAGATAAAATCGAAATTCAAGGGACAAATTAACGCAAGTGAAACACAAAACGTACCGAAAATTGATAATTTATACCTTAGATTGTAGGATAGGCTTTCGTCCCACACAACGTACTTTGCAATGGCTCAAATTTGGACAGATGCATAGGTGAAATTTCAGATAATTTTATTAAATTATCGAACTAATCGTATGAACAGCATGCTAATGAAGTTAGAAATGTAACATTTGAGTAATTTATAAGACCTACGGAAATTTAACTTTGATTTAAATTTGATCAATGAAAAAAAACTGTAAATGCATCCATTTCTTATGAGTCAAATACCATCTTTGCCAACATTTTTAAGTACAGTATAAAAGTCTTTTTTAAAGCCACAGGCGTAGGAAGTCGCTATGGTATGGTATATGCATTTTATGACATACCTATATTTATAATTCTTTTAATTTTGATATTTTTTAACATGAAGGGTGTAAATTTCATGGTGTAATTAAGCTATAATAAATAAAGATCTAGTTCAAATACCTATAGGGAGAAGCAAAGTTTGTTTTTCAAAAAACTGGATGGATATACTGTATCGCAAACAACTGTTGGAAAATTAATATCTTATCGCCACCCATTCACCAACAGACAAGCAAGTAAATAATGCTCATTCGTAAAAACCTACTTGGGATAAGTTACCGCGTTAAAAAAATACAGTATCTATAGTGAAAGCAGAAAGCGGCTTAATTCGATCACGTTGGTTCCAGCTATTTTGACCGAAATAAGCGGCTGACTGTAAAAAAAAACACGCTATAGAGATTGGCCTTATCAAAATAATTTGCTGTTTGTTTTAAAAATACATATATTTAATCGTGTATATATATATATATGTATTTATATATTTTAAAAAGATATTTGTATTTATATATTTTAAAAAGATATTTGTATTTATATATTTTAAAAAGATATTTGTATTTATATATTTTAAAATGATATTTGTTTTAAAAAATATAAGCAGTATAGATGCTTATGCTTGCGCGTTGTCCAAACGTGTCCGGGCTTGTATGAAAGCTGCTCAAACTTGTTTCGCGTGTTTGTGATACGTAAACATGTGGAAAATTGATCAAAGTATAAGCGATGAGATGACCGAATTAAGCGACTTTTTAACATCGGGTAGCATAGGAAAAAAATCCGTTCTGACTGTTCTGACCGAAGACAATGGCTGACCGGATTCGGGCAACACTTGCATGCGCCATGGATTTCATTAGTACAGTGTATGCATTTCACTAGATTTTTTTCATTATCTTTTGAAAAATCAGAGATAATTTGTAATTTTGAACATCAGACAAGTAGCCCGCTACAGTTGCGGTTAATTGAAACATGCACTATAGAACGTATATATTTGTTCTTCAGAGAATGTGCATACATTTCCAAACTGCTTGCAGCATGTGTGTAATCAAACGAACAAAATCTTAAATTATGGGTGTTCTTAACTCTGTGTCACTGTTTTTTCCCCATCAATTCGCAGCACCTGCCAATATTTAATAAACCGAACAGATATCGCCTCATCGACTCCACTGGCGCTTTATAAGTGACTAATTACATATTCGGAAGAGGTATTTCGCATTGATATATTATTTATGACATGGATTAGATTTTTTTTCATCGAAATTTCTTTTTATCTATAATCAAACTAGTTCGAAGTCAATATCAAAAGCCGAGGAAGGCATCCTTGGGCCAATGAAACGCACGCCATCCACAGGGTGGCACGTGCACCGTCGTGAGCCAGTCCCGGGGAGAATTTCATAGATTCTTATCGTTGTACAATTATACGGCACTGACGTCTACATTCTATTATTTACCTTCCCAATTAATTCACCTTTCAGCTTAATAACGCTTACATTTAACGGTTCTATCCAGAAGTGCGTCCCCCAACTTAACGTCTTCTTATGCAACGCATCGCATGTCAATGACGAAAATTAAACGGTTTTCACCAACATGCATCACGTAGCGTCAATTACTTTTGGGAAACTAGAAATTCCTCAGGAAAAAATTATTTTCCACAAAAACACCATTTTCAAACAGTCGCCTCTGCCATGGTCACGATTTAATTGCTATAGAAAATGTTAAGTTCAGAAGAGGGAAATGAAAAGTCAATTAAATGGTTAATTGTTGCTTATCACGGTATGTTTGACACGAATCGTTAGTATCGGGATACGGAAAGTAAAGTAGCCCGTGCGTTTCTTTGTTCCGAGTATTTCGGTAGAAAAACAACTTAATTATAGAGAAAATGCAGAAACCGGTTTACCTTAATTGTATGATATTACAAGATAGACCTAATGGAAAGTGGTTTATTTTATACTTCAATTATTGTTATTAATATCCCTATTTATTCTGTTATTATGGAGCATAAAATAAGGTATGCAATTAGGAATTAAATTGGCAACAAATCAAGGGGGAAAAGAGAGAATGAGGAGCCAATATCTGGTAACAGGGCGCTAACATGAACATACACTGGCATCAGATTTAATTAACACATTAAATGCGAGTTGCAAAATCATTCCATTTGTAATCCGAATCTAAACAAAGTTCATATTACACGCTTTAAATGAGTTGTTGAAGTTACTACATGAATAGTTAACATGTTGTAACGAAGCTGATGCATCGAAATGATTGCAAAAATCTGATTGGATTGCACTTACTCAAATGAGGCTATTTCATTTTATAAGACAATTTTTATTGTTTTGCCCTTTTAAGGAATCAAGATTAACTGTTAACTGTACTGACATCCAAACCAATTCAGCGTCATACAATCGAACTTCGTTAAGACGAATCTCAAGCGGCGTCAACATTTGTTCGTTTAAACCGTATTAAGTTCTTTTTAACGTAAGTTAGTGCGAATATCTGGAGACTCGAATATTCATTCGTCATAATCGAAGACATTAGCATTATCATTCCGTACCCTATAGACGGGGACTGGAAATGAGTTCGTCTATCAGAAACTCGTATAAAACAGGTTCTTCTTAATGAGGTTCAACTGTATTCCGACCTATTAATATTGATATCTGCATTTCATTCAGTATGTCAAAACGTTGGCAAATGGAATGTTCAAAGCAAATCAAATGCCACTGTCCCATCTAAATAAATACTATATTCATGTACATGCGTATGTAGGCTACATACTTCTTTGTTTAATATCATTCAATAAAAATTAAAATAATCATCTTAACTATTCATAAATTCTTCGAGCCACGAATTGGTCATGTATATGCTGCGACCAACAGTCAATCAACTTCACAATTAGCAACAGTTCCACGTGCCATTAATGACACAGTCGTAGAATATCATAGAATATTCTACATCTAAAAAACTATAATACTGGCACTTAAGTTGCTTTTTTTAATTGAGTTGAATACTGTAATAAAAACGAAAACTGGATTGCTATATACATGTACTCGTAAATAGCATATACAGTACATGTATTGTATACGTGTATTTTTGAAATTAACCTTCTAAGTGCTACACAGTTTTTTTAGTTTCTCAACAATTAGGGTGCACTGACTTAAAATGTTTTAGTGGCCCCGCATTCATACGAATGATGCAGCTCCAGATGCACATTATTTTCAAAATAAGGTTTACATGTAATCATTAAACCACGCAGATTTGCATATGCTAGAAAGCATATGCAAACTTAATGCGGGGTAAGCGAGTAAACTTTGCGTGCATAACGAGTTAGATAAAAAATTAAAATTACTTTAATGATAAATTACGACCGAGGTCTGAGGCAGAAATACCTCGCGTAAACGCAATTACTTTTTATCTGCATTATTACTATTATTTTTTGTTTATTTCTTATTTCTTGGCACGCAGTGATCGCAGGTGTCCCGAGCGTTTTTCGGTTGACAAGCTCAGATCATTCGGTTGATATTTGACGGAGGAGAGTTGGATGCAACAACATTTCGCTCGAGTAAAAGACGAGGCAAGGTGAACTTGTTTTTTTTATGTTAAAGGTCTATTAACGATCGTTCGCTTCTGGGCCCCTATCGCACCGATCAAGGAGGATGAAGCCCCTTTTTGCATTCATTAGAAATTCCATTACGAGTTTGCAGTTCAATCGATGGCACGAACGTCTATCAAGGCACTGATCACTGATCCACCGCCGAGATTACCTTCGAGATCCCATCCGAACCACGCTCCATCGGACAATAAAACTGACCCACAGCCCCTGGCAATTAAACAACTTCGGGACGGAAAAATGCCGTTAACAAACCCCCTTGATTTCTGCAAACGACCGCAGATTAAGAAAATGAATGAAAATGATAAGTAGGCACGCACTTCAATACCATCATTCGCAGCGGTGGTTAAGAAACTTTCCCATCTTTTTATTAGTCTTATTATTTCGGTTAATAGGCTCCATACCCCATACTTATTGTACTTACACCATACCAGAAAAGAAACGCTGAAGCACGCAGTAAGCCCACACATCGTCTTAAGGAAGTGCGTGGTATTTATCTAGAACCCATAAATGTGACGATTTTACCTAATTTACGGAAAAAATTGAGGTCTTCATTTCATCTCTCTGTCTACTTCGCATTTGCGAGGTTTTTAAGTGCTGCCCCCTGGGCGTGAAGGATAACTCTGGCGGCCTCCATGCACCTTATAGAGAATCCTTGAAGATTCGAAAGTCACGTAAAACGGATAACTTATTTCGTTCGTCGTTATTCCATCGCTGCATATTGTATACACATTTATTACACGCATTTGCATAAAGTGGCAACGCGCGTGTCTCTGAATATTGATTTTTAGAGCGCACGCTTCTGAAAACGAGATAGCAAGTGCGTGGAATGACAACGGGCAAATAAATGATCCTACTGCTTAGGTTAAAACTGCGTATTACCATGATATATTATCAATTTTATTAACAATGGCCAGTATATTATGCATTATAGTTTTCAGCAACATATGATTTAAATGTGTAAAATTGACCTGGAGATTTGCGAGCCGAGTTCTATTGAGTTCAGCAGACTCAAATATCATTTAAACAGCAACTTAAAAAAAAATAATTATCATTGCGAAAACATTGATGACAACGTAAACTTAAAAAGTCGCATAATTTAACCAAAAAAGACACCGGATAATCGGGAGTCTTGTATATTCAATTCAATACCCTAAAGTATCATGTGGTGCGGGGGAGGGGTGTTACATATCAAACAAAATCGTACAAGGAGTCCGAATCCACTTCAATAATCGTGCCGTGGCAATTTAAATTGCCTATACTTTTGTGTACGCTTTTTCCTGATAAATGAAATATGAAATTCTTTTTTGCCGATTGTTAAAATTCAGGCCAATATTTTACACTCAAACTTTCCATAAAAAAACTGATGATATTCAGAGCAAATCCACATTCGTAATTGTAAAAGGTATACGTATATTTTCTAGGTATAAAATAAACTATTATTTCCAATTATAAAGCGTTAAAATTTAGGCTTCGTGTTTCCAAACAAACTAGAATTTAGGGCAATTAATTCACATTAACGTAAAAATATTACGTTAATTTTATTTTTTTAAATGAATTGGTGTTTTTAATCACCGATAAGATAACATTTATAACAACAACAAAATTCGTAGATGGATAAATGTTTGGCAACAATTGCAACTTCATTTTTGCCAACCCCTGTAATGTCAAATAAAATGAATGCTGCACAATCTTTAAAAGTTAAATTGCATAGTAGTCAACCAATCAACGCCGCAGTTTCATTTAGTTCAAACAACAGTTATCTTGTAATGCGATCGATTAATTGACGAATACGCCAGAGACAACTTCATGTAAATTTGATTCGATTTTATCATCCAACGTTATCTAATAAAAACGAAAAACGGTCTACCGCCTTCGTTAACTCACGCATATAACAACGATACTGCAATCAGTTAAGACAGATGTAATTTACCTCGAGTAATCAATGTATGTAATTAATTCACCGTCAACGATTAACACCCTCTCGTGAGGCAAATTAAAGCAGTCCTGAAATCAGTTCTACGATCATATACTGTACATTGATTTGCATCCGCAACCGCAGACACGTTCCATCTTTCTTAGGACGATTGATAGATGCATTGGCCAAGTCCAAGACATATTTAAACCAATATTATGATCTGATACCGTGATTAGACAAAGGCAATAAATTACTATTTACCGAAAACAAACCACGAGGCGAGGCAAGAGTGGATGCTAAGAGTTGAACAATAAACGACGTCGTCCAGCATGAAGTTTTTACGTAGGAAAATAAATAAAACCCAGAGAGGTAGTAAACTTTTAATGAGCTCTCGATAAAACATCTCAATACATCTTCGGCTCAGCTTTATCATCAAAAAACATCGTCTATAATCACCCCATCCCATGCAAGTTGTTGTTTTTTTTAAGGAAAAGGTTTAGCTCACGGTGAAAGTTCCAGTTTGGAATTTGAGGTAAAAGTGCTTATCCTTAAGGTAAAAGAGCAAAAATTAAAAAAAAAGTATAAGGATAGATTTATGGCTGCTATAAGCTATGGTAGAGTCAAACTTTGGCGATAAGCACAAAAACGTCTATATAGAAAATACTATAGAAGGAAACTTTATGATTTAAATATATTCCTTCCTTCGAGTAAATAATTCAGTTAGCTCATAAATCTTCCGTGGCAATTTGGAAAAAAATAAATTTACCGCAAATTTAAGATCGAGTAATCTAGTGTTAATAAAGTTATCACGTCGAATGGTGATTTTGCGAGGGTGGTCGAAATCAATAGAAAAAGAGGCAGCTATATATGTCTAGAACAGTCCAACGCGGTTCTGAAAATCATTCAATATTATCGCTCTTTTTAAACCAAATAATGCGGGGGGGGGGAGGTTTGCACACGTGACTTCACGATTGCCAGAAATATCATTCGTACGTCTGAGAACCCTAATTGAATATATAACTTGGTAACTGAAGTGATTAAAGTGAATTGTTTTACTGTATAACAGACTGTTACTACTGCAGATGTTTCCCCAAAAAGGATCAAAAATACATGTATTTTACAGGTCAACTTGTCAGTGGTTTAAAACTTGTCAAATACAGCGTAATAGCAGTTCCTTCTGTCAGGCAAAAAAATAAAAATAGTAGACTACAAATATTTTTATGACATTTTCAGATGTTCTGAATTCTTCTCCGAACGAAAAACTATAATTATAGCGCGGTGCCGTCTTGCAAAGCATGCATGTACAACATTATAGAATTTCAAAATGGCATACTGTTCGAAGTATGTGAATTGCATACCATTGTAAATAGTTCAGTATAAGCTGAAAAAAATAATGTGGCCAGCCAACCAGCCTATACCCACCTTCACTTTTTATATAAAATGTCATTTTCGGTTTTGGCTATATTTCTTTCGAACAAAAACGCTTGTTAATGTACAGTAGAGTACACGCGTAAAATTCCCACGATGCATTTTTTATCTTTATGTTATTTTTCTAAGAGTAGTGCATGCCATGCATTGGCAAGTATACATGTGCATGCAGCAACAAACTGAAAAATACCTCTGTTAAAGCGAAATGGGACGTTCAAATTCGTTGGGTTTTTTTGTTGCAAAATTATGCTAAAACTGGCAAAAATGTTAAATCTGAGTTGGTAAGATAATTTTATTCATACGGTGAAACCTCGTTTAGACGAACACCGTGAGGTTATTACATAAATTCTCGAATAAATCTGATTTAGTTTACCTAAAATATGCCGTTATCGAAGCTGGTTATTATAGTTTCTTTCACGACATTTTCTCAAAAACTCTTTGAATTCGTTTTAACAAAACGTATAATAGCGTGAATGTTTATACAAGGTACTCCTACGTGTATCAACAGTGTATGAACAGGATCGCCTTATTCGAGTTCGTCTTATTAACATTATTCGGTGTGTATTACCCTATATAGGACAGGGGCTGGAAATTAGTTCGTTCTATCAGAAATTCGTATTAAGTGAATTCCTCTAAATGAAGTTTCAGTGTATGTTGAAAACACGCATTACCTTTATGCATGTGCATGGATAGATTTTTGATGTTACTTCAAGTTACATTTACAACTTTAACAGTTAACTATAGTGTCAATAAAATTTTGCGGTCATTCTGCCATACACGCAGTAATTGCTTTTGATAACTCCGATGTCCTTTAGGCCTAGCTAAATGTTTACTTTTGTCTTTGCCATTATCCGTTGGCAGTCCTTCCAGGCAAGTTTGTTCTTCGTTCGCTAAATCATCAGCAATTTCATCTTGCACGCACTCATTTTATGGATGGGTGTGAAATTATAGCGCGTGTCATTTTTTTGGTCGTCATTCAGGTTTTAATTACATTATATTGGGTATCCCATATTAACATTGACCTACATAATCATACACGTTCATTGGCGCTCAGCCCATTCGTTGGCACCTATATATTTGCCCAAAAAAAAATTAATTAGAGTTATCTATCAAAACCTTCCTATATTTTCTGCTAGAGAAGCCCACTTTTTCGGGTTTTTTTAATGATCAATAGCGGCACCTTTTATGTGTTCAGGTATGTGACAATCGTACGGCGCTACCTGTCATATAAAGTGATCTTTCGCACCCATTTTTCAAAAAGCCATCACATCGCAAATTTTACACAAAGAAGAAAACAACGTCGTAATATACGGTATGCTTATAGAAAAAAAATCGAAAATTAAGATAATGCGGCTCAATTTAATTGGGACGGAAAAAAATGGTACCTTTTTACGATTTTTAAATGGAAGCTGTCTGTTTGAAGATTTCCCCCAAAACGCCCCCTTTTACTTATAATAAAAATCACCGAAATTTTAAGGATGCAAAAGAACATTGATTGAAAGTGTAGCCAGTCCAACTTGATTTCGGCTAGCGTTTTTGCGTCTTTTTAATTAGAAATATCCTAGCTGTATGATCCTTCTTGTCATGCATGCTGTTGAAAATTTTTAGCGTTGACACGCATAGTTCTAAACTCCCAAAATGCATTGAAATCATTTTTTTTTTCTACGTAATCAAGCTGCATGCATGCACACACTAAACGTGCAGAAATAACAAATACATTTGTTTTCACTTATATTTCACAACATTTGCAATTTATTCCAATAGGGGTAATCAGACATAAGCTTTGCAAATCGATTTTGATAGTCGCCAATTAAGTCACATGTGCGCAAGAGATGCGTTAAACCAGAGGTTCCCAAACTTTTTTGGCCTACCGCCCCTTTTCGAAAAAAAAATTTACTCACCGCCCCCCTTTCAGAAAAAAAC
>JAQGAO010004086.1:0-15788 GCA_034697705.1 Ommatoiulus sabulosus | reverse complement strand
GACCACTTGACCACTGGTCAAGGGTCCAGTTCGTGTTGTTTTAACGCATTTTCTTAACTTGTGTAGGTGTCCACACGGAATCAGTGACCACTTGACCACTGGTCAAGGTTCCAGTTCGTGTTGTTTAACGCATTTTCTTATCTTGCGTAGGTGTCTACACGGAGTCCTAATTGGGTTGAACTGCCCGCACTGCGCTCAGCAACAGAATCTCTCTTCGGGAGTCCGGGATTCCAGGGAGAGTTCCAAAGTAGAGTCCGAAGGCGCTACCTGCAGCGCTTCTGGAGAGTCCCGAAAAGAAACCAAGGGAGACAAAATGTCCGAAAAAAATTCCTCGAATGTGAAAATTGCTGGAGAGTCCCAAAAAGAGCCTCCAAGGGATTCCTGCAGTGCAGCGCTTGATCCGAACCGTCAGGAGATTCCAGCGGCGATCGAAGATCCTAATCCAGAAGTCTTAGGAGCTGTTGGAGGCGGATCTCTATCGGAATCGACGAATTATCCAGATTCTGGATCGACGGATCCAGAGTCCCGGTATTCTTCATCCGTGGATTTATCTACTAGTAGTTTACCGGAAGACTCGTCTGTAAGCTCGGGAGGGGCTTCCGGTGGCCAGATTCCGGTGGCCAGATTCAGAGTAGGTATGCCTATGCCAACATCAAGCTCCGATAGCGACTATGTTTAATCTCAAGATCCAACCATCCAATGACATCACTAAAGACTTAAGATTCCAACCAATGACGTCATACTAACCTCAGTTCTAAAATTTAATGACGTCACTTCCAACATTCCTCCAACCAAATGACATCATGTTTAACACATTCGTTCAACCAGACCAAATGACGTCACACTCAACACGTACTTCCAACCAAATGACGTCACTTACTAAAGTTTTCTGATAAAATGAAGTGATAAAATCCCTAACAAGTGACGTAATTTGATAACCATTGCGTTCTAAAGTGACAAAAAAACATATGACGAACAAATGACGTCATTCGATGATAACAAAATGATCGTTTGACGTCTCTAAATTTACTTTCAGCAAAAATGACGTCACTAACCATAGTTTCAGTCAAAATGAAGTCACTGATCTTATCTTTCAGCCAAAAAGATGTCACTGACCTTATCTCTCAGCTAAAATGATATCAATGTCCTTACCTTTTATCCGAAATGATATCACTGTCCTTACCTTTTATCCGAAATGACGTCACTGACCGTAATTTTCACAAAAATGACGTCACTAACCTTACTTTCTGCCAAAATGACATCACTAACCATAGTTTCAGCCAAAATGACGTCACTAATATTAGTTTCAGCTAAAATGACGTCACTAACCATAGTTGAGCTAAAATGACGTCACTAATATTAGTTTCAGCTAAAATGACGCCACTAACTTTACTTTCGGCCAAAATGACGTCACTAACCTTAACTTTCAGCCAAAATAACGTCACTTAAGTGTTATCTGATGCACTCTGGATTGTAAAAGAACTATTTTATAGTATAATCGTAATAATATTTTTTAACATAAATGTGGTGAAAATTACAGCGTAAATATTTTATTTTTCGCGAATAATTGTACTAAGATTTCTCACAAATTGTTCTACGTTTTTTCATTAAAATAGGTGTAATGATGAAAAGAATTGTCACGTTTGTTTTTCGTCACGAAGTTTCGTGAAATAATTTTTGGTAAAATATAATAAAATATTCAGTAAAATATACAATCAACTATCGATTATCCAAACTCTAATCAACCGGAATAAACTTTTACATTCGGTCATTAATAACCGAAAAAAAAACAAGTTCATTAAGTTAGTTTTATCAAAAAAAAATCGATTTTGAAAACTGTAAGACGTTTGAATTGGATTCCAAAAAAAAGAAAATAAAGATGATCTATTTTTCACAGAAATTTACAAATACTTTTTTCCAGAAAACCTGCCATAAACTTTTCCAAAAAAAGGAGAGCTGATGACAAAATTTGACAAAAAACAAAGATTGTCTTTTTTGAAAATTTGCATATGATATAACTTTTCACAAAATTTAACTTTTCTAAAACTTATAAGAAAATAATAAAATATAATAAAATATATTTCTAAACTTATAAACTTTTACATTCGGTCATTAATAACCGGAAGAAAAACAAGTTCATTAAGTTAGTTTTATCAAAAAAAAACTCGATTTTGAAAACTGTAAGACGTTTAAATTAGATTCCAAAAAAAAGAAAATTAAGATGATCTGTTTTTCACCGAAATTTACAAATACTTTTTTCCAGAAAAACTGCCATAAACTTTTCCAAAAAAAGGAGAGCTGATGACAAAATTTGACAAAAAACAAAGATTGTCTTTTTTCAAAATTTGAGAATTTGCATATGATATAACTTTTCCCAAAATTTAACTTTTCTAAAACTTATAAAAATAAAGACAATTATTAAAGAATTAAAATGGAGATTTTACAAAAACAAATATATTAAAAAATTAATAAAAACTCAAGAGGAACTAAAAATGACATAATTTTCAAAAACATTTTTTAAATTTTTTTTTGAAAAATAAAAGATCATTTATTTTTATAAAAAAAGATTCAATTGTCTCAGAAATTGGCCATTTTTAAATGGCCAATTTCTGAGACAATTGAATTTTTTTTAATCAAAGTTTTCAGAATAACCTGCCATAAAGTTTTCCCAGAAAAAAACATTATGACAAAATTGGACTAAAAAGGTTATAAAAATCCTCATGAAAGCATTTTTTTTCAAAATATGAACTTTTCATAAACTTTTCTAAAAATAAATAATTAAAACGAAGATTTTACAAAATAACAAGTAAAAATTACAAATAATTCTCACAAAACAATGACATGTTTTGAAAAATATAAGACTTTTATTTTGTAATAAAAGATTTTATTTTCTCATAAATTGGCAATTAAACCATTTTTAGAATAACCATGCCATGAACCTTTCCACAAAATAATGAAATGTTTTGAGAAATAAAAGATTTTTGTTTAGTAAAAAAGATTTAATTTTCTCAGAAATTTGCAATTAAGGAATTTTTAGAATAACCATGCCATGCACTTTTCCACAAAAAAGACAGTATGACAAAATTGGACAAAAAAGTTATAAAAATCCAAAACATAGTTATTCAAATACAAAAAAAGTTATTTAAAATATAAACTTTTCCAAAACTTAAAAAAAAGAATTATTAAAGACTTTACAAAAAAAACTAAAATGGCAAAGAATTCTTGCAGAATAATAAAGATCCAATTATCTCAAAACTTGGTCATTAGAAAAATTGTCAGATTAACCTGTCATGAACTTTCCACAAAATAAAGACATCATGACAAATTTGGACAAAAGTACTTATAAAAATCCATATGAAATAATTTTTTTTAAAATATCTACTTCCTTAAAACTTTTAAAAAAAATTATTTAAGAATTAAAATAAAGATTTTACAAAAAAACACCTAAAAATGACTAATAATTCTTACAAAATAATAAAGATAAGTTTTTTATAAAAAAAAAGAATCAATTTTCTCAGAAATTAGCCATTATATATTTTTTTCAGAATAACCTGCTATGAATTTTTAAACCTTATAAACATCTATATGAAACAATTTTTTCAAATATCAACTTTTCCAAAACTTTAAAAAATAAAGAATTATTAAAGAATTCAAACGAAGAATTTACTTAAGAAAAAAAACTAAAAATGACAAATAATTCTCATAAAATAATGACATGTTTTGAAAAATAAAAGATAAGTTTTTTATAAAAACAAGATTTAATTTTTTCAGAAATTTCCAATTAAAAAAAAATTCAGAATAACCTGCCATGAACTTTATACAAAGACAGATAATGACAAAATTGGACCAAAAAGTTTAAAAATCCAGATGAATCAATTATTTTCAAAATATCAACTTTATAAAAATTTCCAATGATAAGGACAGTTAATAATTAATTTCAGAAAGAATTAGAAATTTCCAAACCATATAATTTTTCACACAATTTTTTTTTTCAAAAACAAATTATCTAAAAAAACTGGTGACATATATTACAATAAATAATTATTTTAATTATATTAAATTAGATAACTTCACTTCCGTAAATGCCAAATTTTTGCAATTTTCTTAAAATTTCTGATGAAATTAGGGCGTCGATTGACCGTGAAATTTAATTTTAAATTCATTCCGGATAATTGAAAGTCTACTGAACATCCATATAAATATTCAGATCTAAGCCAGGAATGTAATGAATATCATAGTTGAGTAATGTAGTTGTGGTCAGTTTCAGTGAGTCAGTGGTCACTTTTGCATTTTAGGATTCGCACCAAAACGATAGCTGACCGTCCAAATGCCCACATCATTTTCACCACAAACCAAATTTTTCATCATGAAGTTCATCATTCCAATAATGGTCGTTACTCTCGGAAGCCTGGCGCTATAGTTAGCAATGGTCAGTACTTCGGCCACTGTGTGTCCAGTTGGTCATTTCGTTCGATTAACACCTCGTATTATTAAGAATTTCTGGTTTTTCAGCTCAGTCCCATTGGCTAGAATCAGAAAAAACCTGATGAAAACATAAGAGGTAAGTGCGAATCTTGACCATTGGTCAAGCGTCCGGATTTCGACCACTGGTCGCACCCAATTCCCAAAATGTTCACCCAATTTTAACAATGTTCACCAAATTCCCTAAATGTTCACTCAATTCCCAAAATGTTCACCAAATTTCCACAATGTTCACCAAATTCCTTAAATGTTCACTCAATTCCCAAAATGTTCACCAAATTTCTACAATGTTCATCCAAATCCCAAAATGTTCAGTTAATTCCCAAAATGTTCACCTAATTCCCACAATGTTCACCTAATTCCCACAATGTTCACTCTATTCCCTCAATGTTCACCAAATTCCCTCAATGTTCACTCTATTCCCACAATGTTCACAAAATTCCCTAAATGTCCACTCAATTTCCAAAATGTTCACCAAATTTCTACAATGTTCATCCAAATCCCAAAATGTTCACCTAATTCCCAAAATGTTCACCTAATTCCCACAATGTTCACTCTATTCTCAAAATGTTCACCAAATTCCAAAAATGTTCACTTAATTCCCAAAATGTTCACTGAATTCCCACAATGTTCACCTAATTTCCACAAAGTTCACATAATTTCCACAATGTTCACCAAATGTTCACAATGTTCACTCTATTTACAAAATGTTCATCAAATTCCCACAATGTTTACCTAATTCCCACAATGTTCACCTAATTTCCACAATGTTCACTATTCCAAAAATGTTCACCCAATTCCCAACATGTTCACCCTATTCCCACAATGTTCACCTAATTCCCACAATATTCACTATTCCCACAATGTTCACCTAATTCCCACAATGTTCACCTAATTCCCACAATATTCACTATTCCCACAATATTCACCTAATTCCCACAATGTTCACCTAATTCCCACAATGTTCACCTAATTCCCACAATGTTCACCCAATTTCCACAATGTTCACCGAACTCCCACAATATTCACCCAATTTTTACAATGTTAATCCAATTCCCACAATGTTCACCGAACTCCCACAATGTTCACCTAATTCCCACAATGTTCACTATTCCCACAATGTTCACTATTCCCACAACGTTCACCCAATTTCCACAATGTTCACCGAACTCCCACAATGTTCACTCTATTCCCACAATGTTCACCCAATTCCCACAATGTTCACCCAATTTTCACAATGTTCACCGAACTCCCACATTGTTCACTCTATTCCCACAATGTTCACCTAATTCCCACAATGTTCACCCAATTCCCACAATGTTTACCCAATTCCCACAATGTTCACCCAATTTCAACAATGTTCACCCAATTTCCACAATGTTCACCCAATTTCCACAATCATCACTCAATTTCCCCCTAAATTCCACAATTTAAACCCAATTTACACCCAACTTCCCCAATTGTCACCTAATTTCTACGAATTTCACAATTTACATTTTATAAGCTATTTTCTCAATTCCTTTAATTTCCACCATTTGTCCCCAACTTTCCTCCAATTTCCACATTTTCCACCTACAGTAATTTCAACAAAATTTACATACATTTAACTTGAAACAACATACTGTAGTTAATATTCTCGGACCTTTCAATACAATCATTTTTAAGTGCAAGCGTACTGTACATGTTAAGTATGTCCGAACGGTCTCCTGCCCAACTGTATGCAGAAAATGAGTTCGAAAATAAAAGATTCTGTAATTTTAGTTCGGGAGCAAAATTTCCGAAAAGCAAAGTGTACTTACACCTACAAAAATGCCTTTATTTTGTATTTTTCTCACAAATTTGCGGATAATCCACACGTTCAATTATCCGTCAAACTCCATTATCCGCGCATTCCGGATAAGCGGAAGTGGTCAAGCGTCCTTAAAGAGAAGCACGAAGTACCAGGTAGATTGCGCAACGATTAAATGCCAACGAAATACCACAGTATAAGAAATACTTGAGTCGAGGTCAAGTGGTCACGTGGTCAAGTTTTTTAATAAAACAAAACTGATCATCCAAAAGTTCCCCCACAACTTCTGGATCACTGACGCGTTCACGTCCGAATAGTTCGAAATGAAGCTCTTTTCTGTGATACTGGTCACCGGGTTATGGATAGCACTGGTCAGTATTTCGGCCACTGGTCCTTTATTTCCAACTTCACCTTGAATTGTGTTCTAATGTCTGGTATTTATTTTTCCAGGTCAGTGCTGGTCGCGACAACGAGACGAATCCGGAAAGAAAATGCGAAACGTAAGTGTGAATGACCCCTTGACCACTGGTCAAGGGTCCAGTTCGTGTTGTTTTAACGCATTTTCTTAACTTGTGTAGGTGTCCACACATAATCCGAATAACCATTTGACCAATGGTCAAGGGTCTAGTTCGTGTTGTTTTAACGCATTTTCTAAACTTGTGTAGGTGTCCACACGTAATCCGAATGACCACTTGACCACTGGTCAAGGGTCCATTTCGAGTTGTTTTAACGCATTTTCTTAACTTGCGTAGGTGTCCACGAGTAATCCGAATGACCACTTGACCACTGGTCAAGGGTCCATTTCGAGTTGTTTTAACGCATTTTCTTATTTTGTGTAGGTGTCAGCACGGAATCCCAATTAGGTCGAACTGCCCGCACTGTGTTCAGCAACAGAATCTCTCTTCGGGAGTCCGGGACTCCAGGGAGAGTTCCACAGTAGAGTCCGAAGGCGCTACCTGCAGCGCTTCTGGAGAATCCGAAGAAGAAACCCCGGGAGCCAAAAAGTTCAAAAAAAATTCTGCGAATGTGAAAATTGTTGAAGAGTCCCAAAAAGAGTCACGGCGAGATTCTTTAAGTGCGGAAAACATCGAAGACTCCGATGGATCTATATACTCCAGTCGCCGGAGTTCTTCCATCAGTCTCAACTTGGGAAGAAGCTGGAAGAATTCCTCCTGCTCGAGCTTGACTTCAGTCTCAGAATTAGGTTCATCTGTGTTAAGTTCCAGTGAGTCCGGACCACAATCCTTGAGTTCGGGGATCTCAGTCGGGACTGGATCGGGATCCGGAGCATCTGCGAGCCATTCATCGAGCACGGGACTTAGTAGCACGTCCGGAGAATCTTCGCTCACCTCGGGATACTCAGGATCTCACACAGCTTCTTCCAGTACCACAAACACTGAAGACTCCGATACTGAGTCCTCAAATGCCGAAAGAAATAATCCGAACAATCGAGAGATTCCAGCGGTGAGGGAAGTGGAATTCTTACCTCCGCAACCTTTCAAAGATTTTAAGGAGCCCAAGGCGGTTGAAGGTCCTGGAAAAATTTTGACGAGACGGAGGGGAAGTGAGTCTTCAGAAGTCTTAGGAGCTGTTGGAGGCGTACCTCGATCGGACTCGTCAGATCCAAAGTCCCGTCGGAGAGGAAGTGATTCTTTAGAAGTCTTAGGAGCTGTTGGAGGCGGATCTGGATCCAAATCGCCAGATCCAAAGTCCCGACGGAGGGGAAGTGAGTCTTTAGCAGTCCTAGGATCTCGATCGGAATTGTCGCCTTATCCATATTCCGGATCGACAGGTCCAGGGTCCCTAGATGATTTATCCGTGGATTTGAGTAGTATGAATGAATATTTGCCAGAAGAGTCTTATGATTGTTCCCCCTCTAAGAGATCCCGTGGAAATCAGGAGGAAGTAGTCCTTGGCCCTGGAGAGGCTTCCGGTAGCCAGGGAGTCCCTAAACATGCCGCGAGAGACTCCCTTGATCCGAACTTGCGGTCGAAGTCCCTGGACCTTGGCCAGAAATCCTCTGAAGATTCCCGAGGAGCTGCTGCTCGTCAGAGATCCTTGGGCGATTGCCCAAGAGCCGCTTTTCATGAGGGATCCGCACAAGAGTCCCGAGGAGCCGCCATTGGTCAGGAATCCTCCGAAGAGATCCCAGAACATCCAATATCCTTGGAAGAGAACCCAGGAGCTGTTGCCTCGGAGGAAGAGTCCCGAGAAAATTTACCTTCTTCGGGTAAGCCAGACTCAGACTCGGAGTCTGGTAGCGAGGATACATGTTTGTAACCTCAAGATGTTTAACCATCCAATGACATCGTTATAGACTTTCGGATTCCAACCAATGACGTCATACTAACCTCAGTTCTAAAACTCAATAACGCCACTTTCAACATTCCTCCAACCAAATGACGTCATGCTTAAAACATTCGTTCAACCAGACCATATGACGTCACACTCAACAAGTACTTCCAACCAAATGACGTCACACTTAACACGTACTTCCAACCAAATGACGTCACCTACTTAAGATTTCTGATAAAATGAAGTGATAAAATCCCTAACAAGTGACGTCAATTGATAACCATTGCTTTCAAAAGTGACAAAAAAACAAATGACGTCATTCGATGAGAACAACAAAATGATATCACTAAAGTATTCTTCAGCTGAAAGTTAGTTTAGCGACATCATTTTGTTGTTGACATCGAATGACGTCATTTTTTCGTCATTTGACGTCACTAAACTTTCTTTCAGCCAAAATGACGTCACTGGCCTTATCTTACAGCCAAAATGACGTTACTGGCCTTATCTTTCAACCAAAATGACGTAATTACATAGTTTCAGCCAAAATGACGTTATTACATAGTTTCACCTAAAATGACGTTATTCCATAGTTTCAGCCAAAATGACGTTATTCCATAGTTTCAGCCAAAATGACGTTATTCCATAGTTTCAGCCAAAATGACGTTATTACATAGTTTCAGCCAAAATGACGTTATTACATAGTTTCAGCCAAACTGACGTTATTACATAGTTTCAGCCAAAATGACGTTATTACATAGTTTCAGCCAAAATGACGTTATTATATAGTTTCAGCCAAAATGACGTTATTACATAGTTTCAGCCAAAATGACGTCATTATATAGTTTCAGCCAAAGTGACGTCACTAACCATATCTTAAAGCCAAAGTGACGTCACTAAACTTACTTTCAACCTAAACGACGTCATTTAAGTGTTTCCTGATGGACCCTGAATTTTAAACAACTATTTTTTAGTGAAATCGTGATAATATTTTTTAACATAAATTCGGTGGAAATTACAGTGTAAATATTTTGTAATTTTTCGCGAATATTTGTACTAAGATTTCAAGCAAATTGTTCTACGTTTTTTCCAATAAAATATTTTAATAATGAATAGAATTGTCAATTTTGTTTGTTTTTGTCACAAAGTTTAGTCAAATAATTTTTGGTAAAAAATAATAAAATATTCAGTAAATATACAATCGATTATCAAGACTAATCAACCGGAATAGACTTTTACATTTGATCATTAATAACCGGAATAAAAGTTCATTAAGTTACTTTTATAAAAAAAAATAATTGATTTGGAAAATTTTAAGACATTTCCTTAAAATAAAGATTTCTAAAAAGAAAAGGAGAAAATTAAAAATTTTTTTTAAAAAGATTAAATTTTCAAAGAAATAACAAATAATTTTTTCCAGAAAAACTGCCATAAACTTTTCCAATAAAATGATAGCTGATGACATAATTTGACATAAACAAAGATATTAATTTGTATACGAAATAGTTTTTCAAAAAGTTAACTTTTTCAAAACTTCAAAAAATAAAGGAGATTATTAAACAATTAAAATGAAGATTTTACAAAAAAAAATATGAAAAAGTTACTAAAAACTGAGAGGAACTAAAAATGCCAAATAATTTTCAGAAAATAATGACCTATGTTTTAAAAAATAAAATCCTATAAAAATTCCCTATAAAAATTATTATTTTATAAAAATTCCTATAAAAAAAATTCAGTTTTCTCCGAAATTGGTCATTAAAAATTTTTCGGAACAACCTATACATACCATGAAATTTTCCACAAAAAAAGACATTATGACAAAATTGGACAAAAAGTTACAAAAATGCATATGAAATTAGTTTTTTTTAAAATATCAACGTTTCCAAAACTTTAAAAAATAAAGAATTATTAAAGAATTAAAATGAAGATTTTTCCAAACCAGTTAAAACTAACAGATAATTCTCACAAAATAATGACATGTTTTGAAAAATAAAGGTAACTCTTTAATAAAAAAAAAGATTAAACTTTCTCAGAAATTTGCAATTAAAAAATCTTTCAGTATAACCTGCCATGAACTATTCCACAAATACATGTAGATTATGACAAAATTAGGCAAAAAAGAAAGTTACAAAAATCCAAACGAAACAAATTTTTTTAAATTTGACAAAAAAAGTTGTAAAAATCTAAATAAAACAATTTTTTTTTAAATTTCACAAAAAAAAATTATAAAAATCCAAATGAAACAACTTTTTCAAAATTTCCAATATTAAGGAAGATAAAAAATTCGGAATTTTCAAATTCACATAATTTGTCACACAATTTTTTTTTCTACATAAAAATTATGTAAAAATTTTGGTGACTTCAAACACTTTAGTAAATGCCAAATTTCTACAAATTTTTTAAAGTTTCTGATGAATTTAGGGCGTCGATTAACCGCGAAATTTGATTTCTTATGCATTTCGGAGAATCGAAAGTCTACTGTATATCGATATTCATGTAAATATTCAAATCTAAGCCAGGAATGTCATGAATGTCATAGTTGAGTAATGAAGTCTGGGTCACTTTCATGGGGTCAGTGGTCACTTTTTGCATTTTAGGATTCGCATCAAACGTTAGCTGACCATCCGAGTAAACCCACGACTTTTTCACCACCACAAACCAAATTTCTTATCATGAAGTACATCATTTCAATAATGGTCGTTGTGCTCGGCACCCTAGCTCTATATTTAGCATTGGTCAGTACTTTGGCACTATGTGTCCAGTTGGTCATTTCGTTCGATTAGCACTTTTTATAATTAAGAATTTCTGTTTTTTCAGCGCGGATCCGTTGGTCAGGATAAGAAGAAACCCGATGAAAAACAAGCGAGGTAAGTGCGAATCTTGATGCATTGGTTTGACTATTTGCTTGACCATCCAGATTTCGACCACTGGTCATACAAAGTGTTAGAATTTCGACCACTGGTCAAACAAAAAGTGTCCGGATTTCGACCACTGGTCAAACAAAGTGTCCGGATTTCGACCACTGATCAAACAAAGTGTCCGGATTTCGACCACTGATCAAACAAAGTGTCCGGATTTCTAACACTGGTCAAACAAAGTGTCCGGATTTCGACCACTGGTCAAACAAAGTGTCCGGATTTCGACCACTGGTCAAACAAAGTGTCCGAATTTCGACCACTGGTCAAACAAAGTGTCCGGATTTCGACCACTGGTCAAACAAAGTGTCCAGATTTCGACCACTGGTCAAGTGTCCGGTATGGCTCGTGTCTAACGTTCTTTCTGTTTGTTTAGATCTCAACATTTGGTCACGGACCAATCAAGACTCAACTTCCCAATCCAAGTTCCAGGATATAATGTCTCTTCGGAAATCAGGGATTGCAGGCAGAGTCCGAGAGGAGAGTCTGAAGTCGCTTCCTGCAGTAAGAGTGAAGACTCTCAAAAAGGTTCCTCCAGTGGAAGACTTGCTAAAAAGTCCCGGACAGATTCTTGCAGCGCTAAAGTTGATCAAGAATCCCAAACACAATCTTTCAGCGCTAGAGTTGCTGTCGATGAAGAGTCTCAAAAAGATTCCCCCAGCAAGCGACGTGATGAAGAAACTGAAGAAGAATCTTCCAGAAAGGACACGCTAGAAACTTCAACAATTCCTCAAGAAGATTCCCAGGGATCTTCCACCATTCCGGATTCTCCAGAATCTTTATTAATTCCCGAAGAGTCCCTGGGATATTCCACCACTACGAATTCTCCAGAATCTTCAGTAATTCCTAACAAAGAGCTCCAGGGATCTTCCACCAGTACAGAGACTCCTGAATCTTCCTTAATTCCCGAAGAGTCCCTGCCACCTTCCAACAGTCTGGGATCCGAAACAGAAAAACAATCAGGTTCTTTTCGTCCTAATTACGAGCCCAAACCTCCCAGAATATCCTCCTATATTCCGAGAGTCTCTGAATCGTCCCAAGGAGATTCCTCCGCTAAGAACGTCCCGGAAGAGTCCCAGCCATCGTGTTCTTATACTAACGAGTTCAGAGCAGATTCCCCTTGTTCGGTTTTGTCCGAAGAGTCCGAAAGCGTTACTCCTAGTTCCATATCCTGCGTAGATTCCCAAGATTCTTGCCCTACACCGGACTTGGATGGAACAGAAACGTGCGCTAGTTTAGAGGGAGACTCTGATGATTCCGAATTGGAAGACTATGCGGAAGATCCTGAAGAATATAAGTCAAAAAAAGATCACTAACTTTAGCATTCTAAGAATGAGGCCACTTGACATCTACTCCTGAAGAGAAATGGCGTAATTCTCACCACATTCGACCAATTAAAATGACGTCAATCAACATCTACTTCTAAAGAAAAACGACGTCATTTTCATCGGCTTCTTTCCACCAAATCACGTCATTCATTGTGTCAACATAACGTCACTAACTTTGGCATTCTAAGAATATGACGCCATTCAACATCTAGTTCTAAAGAAAAATGACGCCATCAAACATCTACTTCTTTATAAAAATGACGCCATTCAGCATCTACTTCTAAAGAAAAACGACGTCATTCTCATCGGCTTCTTTCCATCAAATAACGTCATTCATCGTGTCAACATAACGTCACTAACTTTGGCATTCTAAGAATATGACGACATTCAACATCTAGTTTTAAAGAAAAATGACGCCATCAAACATCTACTTCTTTATAAAAATAACGCTATTCAACATCTACTTCTAAAGAAAAACGACGCCATCAAACATCTACTTCTTTATAAAAATGACGCTATTCAACATCTAGTTCTAAAGAAAAATGACGCCATCAAACATCTACTTCTTTATAAAAATGACGCTATTCAACATCTACTTCTAAAGAAAAACGACGCCATCAAACATCTACTTCTTTATAAAAATGACGCCATTCAACATCTACTTCTAAAGAAAAACGACGTCATTCTCATCGCCTTCTTTCCATTAAATGACGTCATTCATCGTGTCAACATAACGTCACTAACTTTAGCATTCTAAGAATATGTACGCTATTCAACATCTAATTCTAAAGAAAAATGACGCCATTCAACATTTACTTCTAAAGAAAAATGACGTCCTTGTCATTGTTCTACGTTTTTTTCAATAAAATATTTTAATGATGAATGCAACTGTCTTGTTTGTTTGTTTTTTGTCACATAGTTTCGTCAAATAGTTTTTGGTGAAAAATAATAAAATATTCAATCGACTATCGATTATCCGGACTCTAATAGTCATTAATAACCGGAATAAAACAAGCTCATTAAGTTACTTTTATCAAAAATTGCTTGATTTTAAAAAATTTAAGACTTTTTCTTAAAATGAAGATAGTTAAAAAAAAACAAAAAGAAAAAAAAATGTAAATTAGATACTTTAAAAATAAAATAAAAAAAAGATACAAATTTCACAGAAATTTAAAAATAACAATGTTTATCAGAAAAACTATACATGAACTTTTCCGTAATAAAATTAATGATACATGTAGCTTATGACAAAATTTTACACAAACAAAGATATAAATTTGTATACGAAGTAATAAAGACAAAATAATAAAGACAATTATTGAAGAATTAAAATAAAGATTTTACAAAAAATATATATAAAAAATTATTAAAATCTCAGAGGAAATAAAAATGACAAATAATTCTCAAAAAATAATTACATGTTTTGAAAAATAAGGATAAGTTTTTTTATAAAAAAGTCAATTTTCTCAGAAATTTGCAATTAAAATTTTTTAGAATAACCTGCCATGAAATTTTCCACAAAAAAAGACATCATGACAAAATTGGACAAAAAAAGTTATAAAAATCCAAAACCAAGTTATGCAAGTCCAAAAAAAGTTATTCAAATTATAAACGTTTCCAAAACTTTGACAAATAAAGAATTATTAAAGAATTAAAATAAAGATTTCACAAAAAACATCTACAAATGAGAAATAATTCTCACGAAATAATGACATGTTTTGAATAATAAAGATAAGTTTTTTTTATAAAAAAGAGATTCAATTTTCTCAGAAATTTGCAATTTAAATTTTTTTCAGAAAAACCTGCCATTAAATTTTCCACAAAAAAGACATTATGACAAAATTTAAGAAAATAAAGTTTTATAACTTTATGAACTTTATTTTAAGAATCCATATGAAATTTTTTTTTCAAAATTTCAACTTTTCCAAAACTTTAAAAAAATAGTGAATTATTAATGAATTAAAACGAAGATTTTACAAAAAACCCACTAAAAATGACAATTAATTCGCACAAAATAATGACATGTTTTAAAAAATTAAGATACTAGTAAGTATTTTTTAATAAATGAATATTCAATTTTCTCAGAAATTTGCAATTAAAAATTTTTCAGAATAACCTGCCATGAACCTTTCCACAAAAAAAACATTATGACAAAATTTGACAAAAAAAGTTACAAAAATCCAAATGAAACAATTTTTTAAAAATTGATAAAAAAAAGTTATAAAAATCCAAATAAAACATTTTTTTTTCAAAATCAACTTTTTCAAAATTTCCAATAATAAGGACAGTGCGAATTACAGAAAAAATTAGGAATTTTCAAAACCATATAATTTTTTACACAAAAGTTTTTTTTAAAATACAAATTACTTAAAAAAACTAGTGACTTCAAACACCTCCGTAAAGGCCAAATTTCTGCAATTTTTTTAAAATTTCTGATGAAATTAGGGCGTCGATTAACCTTGAAATTTCATTTCTTATGCATACCGGATAATCGAAAGTCTAAAGTACATCGATATAAATATTCAGATCGAAGCCAGGAATGTCATGAATGTCATAGTTGAGTAATGAAGTCGGGGTCACTTTCATGTGGTCAGTGGTCACTTTTTGCATTTTAGGATTCGCCTCATACGATAGCTGACCATCCGAATGCCAACACCCTTGTCACCGTCACAAACCAAATTTCTCATCATGAAGTTCATCATTCCAATAATGGTCGCTACGCTCGGCAGCTTAGCGCTATATTTAGCAATGGTCAGTATTTCGGCCACTATGTGTCCAGTTGGTCATTTCGTTCGATTAGCACCTCGTATTATTAAGAATTTCTGGTTTTTCAGCGCAGTCCCGTTGGCCAGAATCAGAATATGCTCGATGGAAACTTTTCGGGGTGAGTGCGAATTTTGACCATTGGTCAAAGTGTCCGAATTTCGACCCCTGCATGGTCAAAGTGTCCGAATTTCGACCCCTGCATGGTCAAAGTGTCCG
>JAQGAO010004085.1:0-15788 GCA_034697705.1 Ommatoiulus sabulosus | reverse complement strand
GGGAATTGAACCCCGGTCTCCCGCGTGACAGGCGGGGATACTCACCACTATACTATCGAGGATGTGTTTCCAAACATTGCCATAATTATAACTTGAAACAACACATTTTTGATGACGAGTAATAGCATTAATATTGTAGAAATTTTCCATAAAAAATCGCATTGCTTGGTGGCATTTTTAATAAAAACATTCGTTTTAAATTATCTGCTCATTCGAATGTAATTTCACACTGAAATTCTTCAAGATATAAAAAATGAAATTATAAAAAAAAAACAATCTCCCCGACGGGGAATCGAACCCCGGTCTCCCGCGTGACAGGCGGGGATACTTACCACTATACTATCGAGGAGGTTGGAAACAACCTCGAAAAATTCGATTGACATTGTTGTTTAGTTACGGCGCTTTACCCTCTCGCCTTCCAACTTTCAACACCATGATTCGAGCGTTGGAAGCGAGGTCATCAACAAAAGGCAGGGCAAATGCTAACGCAATGATGCTATGAAATACAGGGTGTGGGGAGCGTGTTTAGCGCAATTGTTTAAATTGTTCTCCCCTCTCGGAAATACGTAATTCGTTTTTTATTTCGTTACAAAATAACCTACTGTATAAATACGATGGACGTGCGCGTCGCCAAAAAATCATTTATTCCGACCAAAGAACTGGGACCAGAAGCGGACAAAGCCTCCATGCTGAATGTTGAAAAAGGAGATTTATTTGAAATTCTGGAGGAAATAGAAGCGGAAGCCAACGTCTGGCTTGGAGTTCGAGCCTTGAAAGACGATACCATAGGATACATTCCAGCAAATTATATCAAGGTATATTGCATTTGATAATTATTGAGAAATACATTCATTTATTCCCTAGTTGGAAAATAAATTGCTCACCTTGTACAGGGTGTTTACGTGCCAACACGTGGAGTTAATTAGAATTAATTTGGCCCAACCAGTTGTGATGTAATGGCAGATTTTGCCCAAATTTCGTGTTCGACTGAAATTGCGCAACAGTAGTTCGACTAGATAAAATTGGTCGAAAATTATGTTTTTATATGTAACATGGGTCATAATTTTAATTTATGCATTAATGTTTGGTCGAGGTGTTTTATTTATGATCATTTATGTCTGAGAATTGATGAATTTACACAACTATAACTAGCTGTATTAGGGGTACTCTGACAGAAGCCATATTTACGAATGGCACTTTTGGCAGTCGTGATCGAAGTATGTGTCAATTTTTCACAGTATGTTCAGGACAGCCGAAAGTGCCAATTGTAAAGCTTCTGTCCTTGCAAGCAGTCCAAGTACTGCTAATTTGTATCAATGTGAGAAAAGCTTCTTTTGTACTTGTATGTATTTAATTTCCTAGATCAGAATTATTGTGGGAAATTTAAAAACATGTTAGTAACAGCTTGTATGTCGATTGCATTAGACTTAATTCTGTAGTTTATTCCAAGTAGTATATAGCTTTTTTAAATTTTCAACTGTGATCTACTGTACATCTTACTAGAGTGGGAATTTTGACAGGATAATGGAATGTCATTTAATTCATAATTGACACCATCATGGCATTGAAAAGTATCATTTAATGACCGACAATTTGTAGTCAGAAAGGACTGAAACATGAAACCATCAAGTCGTAAAATGTTGTATGGACTGTAATCAAATCCCTTGTCGATTTGACATGAAGCCATGTTTGCATTACAGTGTACTAATTAAGATAACATTTCTTAACATCGCTGCATGGATGAGGGCTTTTTTGTGCATTCGTTAAAACCTTCCTTTTTAATAAAAAGTTTCCTTTTTTCTCGGGCCTCTTAACTACTATGTTAAACAGCAAGAGCAACACTTGAGATATTCATTTCTAATATCTTGCCATTTGCAGTCCACATGACAGTTCTTGTATACATACATTAAATGCCCTGACATTAATAGTACCAAATATTTCCAGCATGATTCGATAATTAAGTGGATGGAAATGATCTCGTTCATCATCATCATCAACCATGGACGCAGCAAAAGTGTGTCATGGACCGGCGCCAATTATGCAATTAATTGTGTTATACATTTACTGTATTTGGTTAGTAAGATTAATTGCAAAATACATGCAGAGCATAGGAATAAGTCTGCATAAATGATTGTTCTTCTGCTCATATTATGACTTATAACAGATGATAACAACCAATTACCATCATTTATTTTACGCCATGAAAAAGTCTAACTCGTGATTAATTGTCTGTCATCAACCATGGTGCTTATTACGTTGCACCATCAGCTGTGAATACCATCATTGGCATTGGCTTGACTGCGAGACATCGCAGACTGTTTCATAGCAGCAAATTGGTCTCCGTGGTCTGTTGGTCGTACCATACTCTTCCCTGTTTAATTTGTGCTTGGCTAACAGCTCGTGGTTTCATTTCCTGCTTTAGCATAAAGGACATTCTTGAATTTTATTTCATTCTTATGCTTTGCATATAGAAATATTCATGGAAATTAGTCAGAAACTGCAATTCTGGCGCGTTTTTATGTTCTGAGCTATTTGCCATTCTACAGTTATTCCTATTTTTTAATTATGTTCGATTAATAAGTAATTTGTACCGATGCGTAAATTACAGATCCATAAAGTCAAATTGGTTCATCTATCCACGCACCATTAAATCTTCTTAACATGCGTTATAATATGCGATGCAGATAATGATAATGGCATTACTCACTTAACGAAAGATTATTCTTTTAGTCGATTATTCTGGAATCTTTATGGCAGTGCATGTAAATTTAATGTGCAGTGAGCACTCCAGTATATTGGTTCTGTATCTTTATTGATGATTTTTTAATGAGAAACTTTTTTCTGTGATCTTTCAGGTGAAAGAGAAATTTGAAAAGACTGAATCTGCAAGCACGGTAAGAGATTTTGAGCAGTTTATTCAAAGAACTTTGTCATTGTAAATATTTGTACTTTGCTGGGTGTTATTGGGATGCTAGGATTAATTAACAGTGATATGTAAAATGCTTGCATGAGTAAACAGAGTAACTTGATATAATTTATTATACTTGTATTTGTAATCTCCTCGATAGTGTAGTGGTGGTTAGTACTTGTTATCACGTGGGGTATCGACGAAAGAGTAAATTTATGTTTGCTAAAGTCAATCTGTGGATGCTATTACCGAGATGAAAGAAGCTTCACCAGTTATAAAACAATCAAACAAGTCAGATTTTGACTTGTAGGCTATATCTTAGCATAGCTTACAGAAAAATTGAAATAAGTTCTTAAGCTGGTACAAAACACTTTTGCCTTTTAAAATTCTAATTTTCACATTTAGAAAAAAGTGGTATGTATGAACTGGTTTTGATTAGTTGCTTTTATTTATCAAAAAATTGCCCTTAAAAATGTTCTACTTTACTGTTATAACCGATATCAAGTTTTTGAATTACTTGGCACAAGTAATAATGCAAGTTTGCAATTCTTTCTTTCTTTCCTTCCCTTGAAAAAAAAACACAATGCCTATAACAATGTTTATGCAATATGCACGCATACACAATTAAATTCCAATCAGTGGTGCCATACTGGATATTGTGATTTTTTAAAAAAAAGTTCAATTTTTGAACTAGTCAAAAAGGCATGCCTGGCTGAATATGTAATAAGCCTTATTTTCCGATATTTTCATGATTATATAACGAGATATCAAATTATTTATTGAATTAAATGTCACTCAGCTGAATAGAGTGTGGTAAATTTCCTGTATACAGTAGCTTGGTAGTTAAGATATCTACCAAGATATGGAACTGTTCTATTTGTATTTCAATGACTTGAGGATGGGGCAATTAATGGAACCTAATGTATTTATTCATTTTTAAACGTGGTTATTAACCAGTCTTACACGATGCAATTTCATGCAAATGAATTTGTGGTGTAACTTTTTCATATACATGTATTATGGTTTAAAAAAAAGCAAGTGCCCACAGTATGCATATATTTGAATATGAGCGCAATACCGAAGTGATTGTATGCAAATGATGGAGAATATCAGGACCTGGTTTCTGAAGATAAATGAGCATTTTCAAACTTATTGTAAGCGCATCCTAGATACAAAGTCTGAAAAGTATCATTTCTTAAAAATATCAGAAAAAGTGATAAAGCATCATAACCGGGGAAAAAAGTACCCATGTATTATAAATTTAATGTAAGGTTAATAATGGTATTTGTGAAATAGGTCATCAAACAACAATGCAAAATTGTAAACGTAATTAACTCTCCTGGAAATTTATTTATTGTGAAGTTTGCTATTGAAAATTTAAAATTATGAACATAAGTAGGTCAAACATCACCGACAGACTGACAGCTGAATGAAAATCAAAGGATACTTACCGGTATGAAATTCTTAATTTTACATGGCCACTTCCATTTTTGAGTATTGAAGAGTGGTCTGAGTGGAGGCTTATTAATCTGCCTTGGTAGTTTGGGAAAAAAAAAAAAAAAAAAAACATTTTCAGGAATAAACGGGAATACTTTTTGTGGTTGCATATCTTCACGAGCTACTTTTTTTTTCATTTTTTTTATTTAATTGCCATTCTATGCTTCAAACATGTAATTCATTTTTCGTGAAACTACTGCTATGTTATGGGATAGGTGTGCTGCTTAGCCGCATGGCCAATGATCCAAGAAAAAATGATCTGAAGAAATTCTGGAGGGCGGCATGACGTCGACAATATCTGTAGACATTGTTAGGCTCATCTTGAAGAGAAGGTGACCAACTTCTCACGATTATTCGTTAGATTACACGATTTTTTTGCAGAAATTTGCAAAAAAATGCTTCCTGTCAAGCTATTTATTTTTGGAAGGAAATTCGATACGGTCAGCTGGGCATTGTAAACTTCTTTTAATGAATTATATCACAACGCTTGAAATGCTTCAAAACCTATTATCGTACACAACTTTAATCCGTTGGTAAGGCATCACACGTGAATCAGCAACAGGTAGGCCGATGCACATTTCCAGAGATTTCCACCCTCGTTAGGCAAGTCCATGAACCTGAACACCTATCTGTTCCTATATGTGCACTTAATAATTATAAATATGAACTTTTAGTTTTGTTGGATTTGCGGATAATCTTGAATGCCCATAGTGCTAACAGTAAAGCAACGTACTGCACTGTACCACTTAAAGTGGTATCTTTGCATTTAAAACTTATTTTTATCTACGTCTTTTGGGCTGGTTATCCGAGCCAGTGATTGTCATGGTTTTTCATCAACTTTCCCCATCGCTTCTTTGCAAATATTATCTCCGGAGCAATGATCAGGCTCTGATTTTTCCTCGTGTTGACATAGTTCGCCATCATGGGCAATTTTGGCCATCGATTATTTGGATCAAAGTATAGCGGTACTTGCTAGGTGTCATAATTCCCAATATCAAACTGAACAACGTGGCAAACAATAAAATGATTAGCGACGATCTGTTATTACACGTAGAATTGTTTTATAGCTTTATTTCCCTGTCTTGATCATAAATGTTTTGATGCAGTATTGCTCCTCTCATCGGGATTGATAATCTTCAAAAAACGATTTTCTTTGCCTTATACGTAATTTTTTTTTCTATATTTGCGTGTTGGCAAATTCGTCTAATGTTATATATTTTGTTAGTACTGTATTTAAAAAAACTAACGTTTAAGTTGGTTGTTTTAGTTCATGATCACCACTAGCTATAATGCATAATTGCATAGCCTGTTCCCATGTAACATAACCTAATTGTATGTTTCCTAGATTTATCCTGTATTTAATGTTCCATATTTACTTTTAGATGTTTATAATATGCCCTATATTTCAATGAACTGAGACAAAAAACTAGTTGAAATATAAAAAATAATTCGTGTATTGCAAAAATGCTTAGCTTAATCTTAATGTGCCTAGATTTAGGTATGATATCGACTATCTACATGTAAGTTACCTGTGTTTAACTAATGTTCAGCTATGGTAACCTTATCAGACATTGTATTCACTTCTGGACTAAGAAAATTAACATAATCAGAACTTTAAGTTGGTGTATTGGTAGTATTCCACATAAAAATTGTTGAAATTTAAATGCCCTTAATTAACATTAATATAAAATTTCATTTTAAACTTCCTTGTTTATGGAAAAATATCCAGATGCTTTTCTTAGTTTGTAATTGGAGAAAACACTGTGAATTCAATTTAAATTGGAGCAGCGTATTAAATTGAAATCAGTAATTAATTTTTGCCACCTCAAAAAGATAAGTTTTCACGCGTTTTTATATACATGTACTGCAGATATTCGATTATAATTGCTGGAATATCGGTCAGGAAGTTCAGATCTTTCAAATGGGATTTTAATTATGATATCTGGTGTCAATTCCTTGCATGCATGGCGTGACCTCAGCAGTTGGCTTCCAAAGAGGATTATCGATAGATTTAAAGACGTTATAATAACTGGAAATTATATTTTTTAATATATAGTCACGTTCAATTTTTTTTTTTGGTTTCACGCCATAAAAGATGGCAGTCGTGCATTTTGTCACGTAAAGTAATAACCTAGCAAGTAAAAAAATTAATGGTCTTTAGTGTTGGTTGACCGGTAAATTGCCTGAATTCTTGTCAATGATTTGCACGTGATCTATGAGCCGTATCATCCCTTAGTTTTAAAAATGACGTAACACATTGTTTGAAACTTGTTTTAAAAGTCTATAACTTCTTTATATCGACACTTACAGTTAGCTCTTGAACAGTATTGTTTTGATATCATCGCAGTCCAGTAATGTTCTTTTTGCAACGATGACATCAAGCAACAAACCAAACACTTCGTGTTTAGTTGGTTCTTTTCGCTAATCCACGGTGCGTGCACATGAAACAATGTTTCTGCATAATTGCATGCATCACACATCTTTGAAATTACAAAAATTCGGCAGCCATGCGTGATTTTCAGATGCACCTATACTTTGCTCACATTGTAAAATCTGGCAATTTGGCATTACAATGTTTGTCGAATGTGCAGTGTCTATTTTTTATTATATACATTAAATACAATCATTATTCTTTGTTATTAGAAAGTTAGCTGTTGTCGATGAGACATATTTTTGATATCTATAATTTTAGATTGTAATTCTTTGAATGATGACAAGTTGACAACAGCGAGCTTCTGACATTTCCTGATCGAGTCTCAATTCTCACATAACATTCTTGCTCACATAACATGTGACATGTCCATCGATTGCAGCCAAAACAAAACGGAATTTCTCCATTTATGTAGCTAACACCAACTATAGGAAAAGACATGCAGATGATCACTTTATTAACTTGTTTTATTTGCAGACGTGCAGACAGTACATTGACACTCTGCTTGCACGTCCGCCATTCCCATTGACACATATTACATGTATATAAATTGAAAAATGTGGACTCGACTTGTCAGCAACATACTGGAGTTGAAACGAATGAAACGAGGATGCACGTTATTGTATCAGTTTATTGACATTTTTAAAAGAGCAAGTACAGAATATGCCGTGTTGACGTATTATGAAAACAAACAGCAAATTTACGTGGGGGGGAGGAGCGGGGGATATTATGCTAATTTGTGTGCGCCATCATAATGTACAGTTGATACAAGTAGATGTATTGTAAGGTTCCTCATATAAAAATCTGAAAAGTTGGCCTAAACACAAACGCAGCATTTGGACAAAAATAATGCTGTTTATCATGAATAAAGAAAACATAACGTGACATTTAGAAATTTTACGATCACCTTATTCTTGTCGAGTTTATTACGATGACTTGCATGCAAAAAATCTGTAGTTATTTAAACGATGCTGATATTTTTTGTTTGTTTTATACTGATAACATATAAACCAAATTAAATCCACTGAAAAAAGTTTGCATGTAATGACTTAATTTCAGTATTTTATTGAACGAGATAGGTAGTATCTGTTAGTTTTGTTTATGCAGAAACTTACCTTGAAAATAATGATAAGATTGTTTTCTTTAATTACTGTTCATTAAAGTTAACTTCTACAATTAATGTATAGTTAATTGAGCTTATGTGATCATAACGTTTCTGCTATTATATACTTGTAGAATTCTGGAGTACGTTATACATTATCATGATAATCAATAAAGTGATAGTGGTCTAAACATAAACCAAGATTAGGATAAGTATTTTTCTACAGGCTCTTATTGTCAACAAATATCTACTGAGAAATATATGCATGTTATGACATAATTTCAATTTTTATTTGAGCGAGATAGGATTTGTATGTCAGGCAGGTTTAGTTTTGTTTATACAGGAAACATTTATCTTGACAATAATGATAAGATTGTGTGCTTTAATTATTGTTCATTAAGGTTAGTTGCTACAGTCAACTGAGCAAATGGAACCATAAAATTTCTGCTGCATAGATTTCTGGAGTAGACATGTTATCGGGCTCAAATAAGATAAAAAGATAATTTGGTGGATTTCTTATTTCACTGACATCAGAACTCAGACATACTCTTAGTAAGAACTACTCTTAAAACTTAGTAGTAAGCATTTCATTTGAACAAACTGCATTTTAGGTTTGTAGTTGGAATGTTTCTTGGCCCTGTTGTTCTGACAATTCTTTCCAGTACTATTGTTTCTCTGCCAATTTCCAAGAAGCATTCTTGGAAATTTTTTCTTCGGAATTTATTATTCAATGGACTTTCTACAACAATCAGCTGTTGGTGTTTCACGACGTTGTTGCTATAGGGACGTTTATTGTTGGACGAGTTCTAGATATTCGCTCAGCAATGGGGATTCTGGATGATTCATCGGGAAAGATGTTTGAGTAAAACTTGGCCTACTCGTCAGCCATTTTGAATGGAAGGTCTAATCCTGCAATACACGACGCTAAACCCTTTTTTATTTTTTGGTGGCGCATATGCACTTCGGCCATGACATTGCAATCATTTCAATCGCATGAAGCCCAAGCGCAAAATCGACGAATAAAGTAGCAATTATTCAATAAAAACGTGGCGCCATCAGTCCATCACATTAGTCACCACGTTACATACATTTATGCTAAATGTCACATGGCAACCGTTGGATGGCCCTGGTCGAATGGCGTCAAGACAGGTTGGCACCATGGCTGGCACGCAACCTGTGCAAGGATGGACTACATATCTACTCTTCTGCAATAATGGACATTCTCTGTTCGCTTAATTATCGCCCATCGCAATTAGCAGATCCGCGATTTCAAAAACCTATATTCTATTGATTTTTGACTGGAACGTCTGCTCAGAGGCTCGGGCAAGGAGACGTGGGCGGGAGTAAATTTCAGTCCTGTTTTTTTAAATCCACGCCAGCCAGTTGCTCCAACGCTCGTGTTTCGTTTTGGCAGCAGACACGAAGGTTATACTACCTAATAACCGAGTGTTTTCGCCATATCAGTCGACGTAACACCGAAACACCTCTAATAAAAAGCTGATTTTCCAGTTGTGGGAAGCTGTAGCCCATAAACTTCGGATGAATGCAAACCACCAGACGGTTTCGTCAGAGCTGGCTTCGGAGGAGGAGGGCCGAAAATCGTGAAATCGTGCAAAAGTTTTGCCTCCTGGCCAGTGAATATCTTCATTCCTCCTTCATCTTTTTCGATTAACTACGGTGAGCTCAAATAACACGTGGCCATTCGTGCAGCCTCCTCTGAAGCGAGCAAACCATGGATTTACTTTTATGGCCACTGGCGCTTGTTCAATAAGCTCCTTTGTCAGTAGGTCGTCAAAAAATGTCGCAAGAATGTTCTAATTAACGGGGTTTTTTTTACGTGCCTGGCAATAAATCTGGCAACTTTGGCACTGGCCATACCCGTGAAAGTGAACGCTGGAGAAAGTGCGCTTCGGATGCAGTCACGGATTATGTGAGATCTCGCAACGAACATTGCCAAAAATGTTCGGCATATTCAAGAAACGGGCACGTCGCGTTACAACCGTGGAATCTAAAACCCAGGATTTGCACACGCAACCATTACACGTACCTTGGTATTTGGTGAGTACACTGGGCCAAGGCCACTTTTTTTTAAAAGTCTGCGCGAGGCACCACGTCCCCATGGCCAACAGGCTCCTCATTGGACTTAACTCACTTTGCAATTGTTTTGCAAGTACTACAGGTGTATATGTTTGCACTTTGTGATGCGCAGTTTGGGCTAATGGTGGTCGAGGAAGCAGGTCTGGTGGGATTTAAAAACTTTTATTTTCTTTCCACCTCCTAAATTGGCCAGAACCAGCCTGTTTGAGAAATGCAAAACTTCGATGGCCGATGGTCCAAGATGGCAATTCGAGCTTGTAAATGCCTGCTGATCTCTGGCTTGACGTTGTGATTTTTGAACTCAATGTACTTTTTCTTGCAACATTTTTGCAACATTTCAAAAATATGAATAATAATAAACTCATTGTTGAATATCTCCAACATTTTGTTCAGTGCTAATGGAAGTCGAGGAAGCAGATCTGGTGGGATGTAAACTTTTATTTTCCTTCCACATTAATTGACCAGAACAGATTCTTGTTTGCCACCTGTGTGAGAAGTGCAAAACTTGAATGGCCGATGGCAACTATACGAGCTTGTAAATGTCTGCTTTTCTCTGACACGGTGATTTTTGGACTCAATGTACTTTTTGTTGCAACATTGCATAAATATGAATAATGATCAACTCATTGTTATGTCCACATTTTCTCCAATATGCAGTTTAATCAAACTCGCGCATGAGTAGGCTTTCGTACAGATTGCTAAGTACGAGCTCGTACATGTATGAGAGGTGCGTAGTTATGCTGTGTTCTTCTAAAATTGTGGGCTCGGTTTAGGGTTTTCGCCATAGGCTGTTGTCTAAATTGCCAAGTTATGTTGTTATTATTGCGTGAGTTGCCGCAATGGATGGTGCTCTCGATAAGATGTTTTTTTAAGAGCATCTAAGGAATGCATAGGGAAGTTACCCATTACAGACGTTAATCGACGATTGACTTAATTACATGTTGTAATCATAATTGCCATTTTCACTGTCAGGGTAGATGGGGTAGGGGCATACTGTAGGCGCTCCCCTCGGATCAAGCTGAAAATTTGTATTCTTGAGCATTATCAAATCATTATCTAGTTATTGAAATCATCATAAAAAAACAGACGACTTGACAGGCATATGCTGTGCGTACATGTATACTGTATATAATAGGTTTGTTTGCCACTTATCAAGAGGTAAAACAGTTCCTGGCTTTGTTTGATGTATTGCTTGTTGGTCATGTGGTATCACTATTGCACATCTCTATTACAAAATGATAATGAGTAATTATAAAAATCAAAAACGGAGGAATGATTTTTCGATTGAATAATATACACAAATTATTGTTATGCATTTGCTGTTGCGATATACTTAATCGATTACTTAAATCTGTAAAGGAAAGTTATGTCTGGAAATAAATTGCGAGAAATTGCTGGAAAGTTATATCAACTGAAACAATTTCCTGTTGCTGCACATTGCACACATGGAGCGACATTTTCAGAATATATTCCTACATTATATGACAGCATGGATTCAAAGGGAAATGTGGGTTAACTAACTTGACAGCACTGCTTATTCCATCCTGACGTATGTCTTTCCGGATTGGTTATCCAACAGAAATAATCTTTTGTGCATGACTGTAAAACATGACGTCACTTTCTTTCCAGAAATAACTTGCGCAAAATAGAATCATTTTTTATTTTGGAAACATATTTGCGAAGGAAAATTTCCCAACACACGGGGGAAATATCAAACAACAATATCTGGAAAGAAGTTTCGGGATATAATTTGCCTGGTGTGTGACGGCCTAACGGCCTTTACAATTCCTAAATGTGTAATGAACCATTTAATTATACATGTTTTTATTTCCTACTTTGAAAGTAAATTTTAAAGTGCTTTCTTGTGTATAAGAAACATTAGTGACCACGATACATGCAACCGCTGCAATTAATTATTAAAACGCAAATAGTGCAAACGTTGCTATAAAAGTGTAATGTCATTTTTATTGCCGTATTGCTTCATCCATGGTTTGCTGAGCACCTATTTACAATACGTCAGTAACTCACTAATGTTGAATAGCATTGGTGAATTCGTTTTAATTGTACTTTCGTATATTAAGTAATACATGTATCGTAAATCTTGTACACGTGCAAAAAAAAAAAGGAAGAACGTATAATGCATTCATTAAAAATTTGCATACGGTATAATACTGTCCTCCCCATGGATAGTTTATATCACGGGTATCGCTGTGTTGGTGTATACAAAACAAAGTAATTAAATTTGTTTAGCTGATCGTGGCACGCCCATTGTCGTTTACTTTTTAACTTTCAGTTGTGTTCGCCCAAGCATTCCTGAAACTGGCGATAATTATAAGAAATGCATGCCTGACCAAACGCAATTTACAAAAGAAACCTTGATATCATATCTGGAGATTTTATCACCTTGTTTTTATGCGACTTGTTTTTTTTTGTCTCTTTGTAACTGCGCAATGGGTTAATAAGCAAGTTCTTAAGAACTGGCTTAGGAAGTGGACTCAATACATAAACAACGGTGCAAGAATTTAATGATGGCACTGCAAAAAAGTATGTTAGTGTATAATCGGCTCGCATTAGTCAGGAATACAGTGTACATAAAATGGCTTCATAAATATTATTTTGTTAATTGTTACCCTGACGTTGAACAGTTTTCGACTATAGAGTTTGTCATCGCATTTAATTTCTGGAAATAATGAAAGGTCCAATTAAATGCCCGGACGCGGATTTGGCTCTGGACATACATTGTTTGTATAATTGATGTTTCGCGTTGCTATATCTTGCCAAATAGTTGCTTCGATGTCACAAGGTAAACCTAATCTCCTGAAAATATCTTCTTGTTCGTTTTATGCGATATATCCAATGCATCCAATTGTCTGTGACGCAAGAGTGGAACCAACCGTGCACCCCTAATGGAAGCTGATGTTGGCCCGTGCACCAATATGCCAATCATTCTAATAATGCCAATTTGCGATGCGGTATTGCCACGCATTATTCGTCCAAGGGCAAATCAAGATTCAGTGTAACGAAATTGAATTTGATACAATTGACGCTTTGATTGCATAAAAGAAATGTGCAGTGGAGCTTCCTTGAAGAATTCGCTTTGTAAGAATTTCTTACAGTACGTACTCATCTCCAGTCTCCGTCCTAGTTAGTTTAGGTATGGACGAATAATGTTTAATTTCTACGTTTAAGACGAATTCAAATTTCGTATATTAGACAGGGTTCCCCCAGTCGGCCCCAGACCTGGAAAAGTAAGGGAAGAATGACTTACTGTATTTTTAAAAAGTGTGGGAAATTCAACGTATTAATGATGCCTCGATCAAAATTAATGTTTCTACGTGGTTAGCTCATTGCAACAGTTTCTAAAGACAAATTTTCAACAGTTTCGGAGTACAAATTTGCAACATTTTCAACTTTTCGAGGACAGATTTGTATATTCCAATCGTTTCCGAGGTTGAATGTACAAAACTTTCCACATTGTCTGAAGACAAATTTTCTCATGCTTATTTTGTAAAAATTTTAAAATTATTTTTAGTAAATTGTGCCAAATATTGAATATTTTCCTATGTTGATTTTGCTAAATCGTGGATAGCATTGGCATCTGTCAATTTTGAACTTGTCTCGGTCAGGGAAATTTGTTTCAAAACCTGGAAGTTGTATATGAAATTTCTGGGGGGACCCATGTTAGAATTTTTCGGCTAAAACGAATGAATTTTAGAGTGCCCAAGCATTCGCGCTATATGTTAAAACGAACTTTAGATAATATGAAGAAAAAGTGCGTTATAACAGGGAATTTCCCGATACGTGGGATATGATTACATGCAAACTTCCATGAAACCTAGTTCTTATTGATGAAATCGTGTTTTGTCTGACTTCTGGTAATACGAACTATCAGAAATTTTGACGTCCCTCGAGGTTCGACTGTGTTGAGTTATCAAATGAAATAATAGTACTTTTGCGTTGTCTTTGCTCACGTGATCGACCGTAGTTCACATGTATATCAAAGCATTTACCATATTGTCATCAGCATCGTGTTGTTTACATGTAGGTTATCAACACGTGCACGATTGAACTGAATATGGAAATGGTCCGCATGTTAAATAACCAATATGGAGCAGTTAATTGACAAAGAGCACCAATGCTTATCTGATAAAACAGATTCAGTCAACAAAATCCTTCCTATAATATATGGATGTGAACTTTTTCAATTACTTAGTTTGCGCAGAAATGCTTGCAGGGTTACCTCACGCGAGCATATCACAATTCACAGCCCTTATCTGCTTGGGACAGTACTAATGAAAACAGGTGAAATTAACATTTTGACAGTCCAACATGTCCCAAAACGGAACTCTCATTAAATGCAAATCAAATGCGAAATGCGAAATGCATTCATTGATTGTGGACCGTAAACCCAGTTTATATCTGATGATCGACTTTTTCCACTTGGGATTTTATTTGTATTCATTGGCATTAATTACATGTAAACGCCTGGATTTGTAGATCCACTATGTAAAATGGCAGGAAATTGGGTAATAAGTGAAATAGAGGCTTTCAAACGATTTCCTAATTATTGAAAACGAACAATTGGGGTGAATAACCATTGCGGACGAATTTGTATTTCCTGGTAGCTATGTAGGGTTGTTGGTTTTGAAATGTTTGATACACTTATACGTTATAAAACGTTAAATTTTATGGCGTGTATTGAGACTTTTGGTAGCATTGTCCAAAACATGCATAAAAGCTTCTTTAGTATCCAAAATTCAGTGATATAAGCATAAAATTGATGCACGTGTGTATAACAGGGTTCCCCCAGAAATTTCTAATTCAACTTCCCTAACTTTTCCAGGCTTTTAAACAAATTTCTCCTGACCAACGGCAAAATTGACAGATGCCAATTAATGTTGTCCACGATTTTGCATCGATATTTTTCAAAATTAGCATGACAAGTTTTTGAAAATTTGACATATTTGTATTCGGAAAATGTAGACATTTTTTCAAATTTGTAATCGAAATAGACTGTAAATTTTGAAAATTTGTACTCTCAGAAGGTTGAGAATTTTGCAATTTTGTCCTCAAAATCTGTCAAAAATTTAGAAACTTTCTCCCCAGAAGCTGTTCAAAATTTTACGAATCTATACTCGAAAACAATTGAACATTTTGCAAATTTACATGTGCTCGGAAAATGTGGAAAAAATTCGCCAATTTGCCCTCTGAAATTGTTGAAAATTTTGAAATTTTCTCCTCGGAAGCTGCTCAAAATTTTACGAATCTATACTCGAAAACAATTGAAAATTTGTGCGCGGAAAACGTGGAAAAATTCGCAAATTTATCCTCTGAAATTGTTGAAAATGTTGTAAATTTGTCCTGACAATTTTTTTTCAAAAGTTTGCAAATGGGCCCAAAACTACTAAAGATATAAGGTTTAAATAGAAAAGTAGTCTATTAAAATAAAAGATTTGATTTATATGAAAAACGTTGAATTTCCCTAAGTTTTCAGAAATTTTCAAGTTTCCTGACTTTTCCAGGTCTGGGTGATTCAATATTAAGTGGGAAACCCCACTTAAGGCTGTCTGGGTGAACCCTGCATAATATAATGTGTATTAGATCTAAATTTGTGTATAAAATATTTTATATTTTTATTATATAGTACTTTTGATTTTTTTTCTCCCTCGTGCAGCCATCCCTGGTTGAAGGATCAGTATAATTTTTTTATACTGATAATTGGGACATACTGATATCAGTAACATACTGATCTC